>JAIGNY010002208.1:0-7500 GCA_020152595.1 Chiridota heheva
GCAAATTCTAAAATAATAATCACCAGTAAAAGCTTCAATCATACAGAAATATTAATTCCAATATGATTTCCAAAGTATACAACTTTAGAATTACACAATTTGACAATCAAAAAACAAAAAAAATAAAAAAAGCTTAACGGCTGAACGTATTAGCAAAAATTTATATTATGGTCACTGCGCATGTCTCGATCTCTCGATCTCCCAATCCAAAATCACCATACAATTGTACAAAAGATAGACAGGCGCATCAGTAGACCATTTTGACTGAGGTAAAGCGGGGTGTAATTTTTTTTTTTTTTAAATACTCTCGAAGCGTTCTTTTGTATGTATACTTTATTAAAATTTCCAAATTATTTAAAGTCATTTCGGGAATTAAAATCAAGGAATCTTCATACCTTCCGCCCCCTTCCCTCCCCTCCTCCCCTCCCTACCGCTCATTCCCTGGTCCCTACCAGGACCTCGCCCTTGATTGATTTTGAATTTAGAAACATTCTTTTCATCAATTGAAGAGTTGAAAATGCATGTGTAAACTTCGTTGAACGTTTTTTTTCTTTTTTTTAAAGGTAATTTGGGGCATTAAGAATCTTTACAGCTTGCGGGCTTCTTCCCGTGGAGCTCTACTAGGGATTTGTCTCTGATTGATTTAAACTTGAAAACAAACAAAAATATTTTTTTCAGCAATTGAACTGTCGTTAGTGCATGTCCACATGTAAACTTCGTTGAACTTTTTGTATTAGTTTTAATGTCATTTGGGGCATCAATTTTACAGATTCTTCAGAGCTTCCGGGCTTCTCCCCGTCGACCTCTACCAGGGATTTTCCCCCTGATTTATTTCAAACTAGAATATGAAACCAATTCTTCTTTTCATCAATTGAACTTTCGTTAGTGCATGTCCTCATGTAAACTTCATTGAAATTGTAGTATAATTGTAAGCTATTTTAGGGCATCGAAATCACATTTCTTAAACTTCCAGGGCTTTCCCCCCTGAACCCTTACCAGGGCTTCGCTCTTGCACCCCATGCACTAGGGCCCTAAACAAGCACTGGACCCCACGCCGTCATACGCGCACATCATGTTACTAAATGCGGTATTTTGTCGGCAAAAATCACATCTACGCCTTCTCATTCAATATCCGCCAGACATGTCCCTGTTCGTTCACATCAAAATATACGGTTCCATTTTGGAGGCTGTCTACGTCACTGTCTCCAACATTCCACATCCCTATCAGATTAATGACCCGAGAATCATGTCAGCATCATGCCGAGTCTGGTGTACTGTACATGATTGTCATATCTAACCGAATGGGGCACGATTCAGATATCATATCTCTAATGTACACAGTTCATCAGACATTTTACATCTCTGCTCGACTAAGATTGGTGCCCAAGAATCAGGTTGTCAGCATGACGATGCGGGAGGGCATGACCCCCCATATCTAGTCAAGTCGGGAATTATTGCGATGAATCACTGATTTAAACAGTACATCCGATATTTATATCTCTACCAGACTATATAAGATCGTTTCCCAAGTATCATATTTTCAGCATCATGCCGAGTCTAAAGAGAGCATGAGGAGGTGGGAGGGGAGGTGTAGCTGAGTTGGGCATGAATTCCTGCCAGGAGAGATCGGCATACGGCCGATTGGGGAAACTGTCCTTCATACCACCCCCTCCCCCTCCCCCTTTTTTACCCCGCCTTGTAGGGCCCCCGCCTCGTAGGGCTATGTTCAAACTAGTAATATGTATGCAACAAAGAAATCAACAAAGCTGGACAGGAATCTGTCTACATTTATTTGTGCAAAGTATATTATATCATAAACTTAAGGCAAGATATTGCAGTTTTTATAATGCATTAATACTTTCAGATATGACTTTGTACCAGAGGAGCCCCTATGAGCCCCGATATGGGTAATATGCAATGAAGACCCCCTTATATAAACAACTGATGGAAATTTTGGCCCTGTTTATCTACTATTTATCCAAATTAAATTGTTTAAAGCTACAAATTGGTGATAATTCGCATGGAAATTTATGAGGACCTCTTATTCATGATACAGAGCTGAGGACGGTCTTCTATAGGATGGGCCCAAGTGGGGATTTCAGAGCTCTTACCTACCAACGTGCTTCGCTGACGTAACAAGACTGTATAGAGGTGGTAAAGACATTTGATTTCTAGAAAAAAACTATCTTTGACAGTAAATGAGGGAAACTTTTCATTTTAAAATAGAGCACTTTTGTCAGTTTTCGAAAAAGAATGGGCACTTTCCCCACTGACCCTTAGGTTCCTACACATATGGTTTGAGTATAGGCTGGATGTGGGGTGAGCACCCCACCCCCACTTTTTTCCGAGAATTTACTTTTTTTATAGTAATGTTTTTGTATCTTAGCGCTGCATGTCACATGGCCAAAATGCACCATGTGTTAATAATTGACCAATCAAGTACTGGCTTAATTTTGAACGTCTGCACAATTTACATGGGGTATGGGGTCAAGCATATTAAAGATATGCTTTTCACATACCAATCAGTGGGAGAGGGGGTCAGAAGGGGGCAAGAGGGAAAAACAATATTTTTTTCAATTTATTACGGTATCATCATGCTAAGGGTTTGAAAAGCAAAAATGAGTATAATGGCAGCTCTTCCCATCATTTTTTTCCGAGAACTGGGATGGGGGACAAACAGCATAGGCGTATGAGGCGAGTGGAAGGGCTGGGGCTGCAGTGTTACCATAATTTGGGGTAATTATTAATTTGTTGCCCACTGGGGCAGGCAAGGAGGACTTGGTGGATGGTGAGGGGGCGATGGCAATTATTGCAGAGGGGTGGGGGATCCAGTAAGGAGGTGGAAATGAGTGAGGTGGGTGTGGTATATTCTAAGGCGAATAATGCGGACGTTGACTATACGGGAGAGCTTGTGGATAATGGGTTTGGTTGGAATTGTGGAGTTTGCTATGAATTTGGGAGGGCCATTAGGTTTGCCAGCGGTCACGTAAGGGAAGTGATAAGCGGTCTGATGTCAGAATGGGTTTGAGGGAAGGGGATTAAGAGCAAGCTTAGCAGCTGAATCAGCTCTGTCATTGCCGGTGATGCCTAAATTGTTGGGTATCCAGAACAAAAGAGTACTTTTCCTGCAAAGGGAAAGATGATGGGGGTGGTGGCGAAAAAGAGTGTGTGGAGGAGGAGGTGGGGTGTGAAATCTGAGAAGATGGCAAAGTGTCTGAGCGGAGAGTACTCAATATAGTTGAGCAGGATGACTTTGGCTTTAGCCAGCAGTATAGATGGGAGTGTTGTTGACGGGTTAATCTTCAATTTGGTTGTTGAGGTTGATGAAGCGGCTGGGGTGGGTTTGTGTTTTGTGTTGAGTGGAGAGGACCAGGTGGAGGTGCCAAGAGTGGCAGGCTTGATGTTCAGTCGATGGAAGTCGGGTTTGATGCGTAAGATGAAGTGAGGGATTTGGTTTTAGTCCAGTCGAAGAGGGTGGAGAAATTGGGATACCTAAGTTGTAGACGGGGTTTTGGATGTTGGTGAGGGTTCTACAAGCGTGGAAAGGCTAAGCAGGCTACACCTTAGCAGAAAGGGGGCCTCGTTGGCTTTAACATAAAGGCTGGTGGTAGGGAAGATCTTGTAGACACCCAGGCAAAGCCCGAGGGCTTCAATTTGGATGGTGTTGATGTGGTTGAGATAAGAGTTGCGAGCGGCATAGTAGACAATACTGCCGTAGTAGAGCTTGGCACGAATGGTGAGCCTGAAGGTTTTGAGGAGAGCGTTGAGGTCCGTACCCCAAGTGATATTAGAAAGGAGGCAGAGAGTAACATTATATTGAAACAATCTCCGTAAATATATCTCATAATTTGTGTATTTTGCGTTCTGAAAAATACATTTGATGAATTTAATAGAAAACCAATAAATGAAAAAGTAGAGACAATGATATACAAAGAATTCATTGATAGAATCCATCGATTGAAGGTTAATCATTGAGCGTACCATTCGGATTCAAACTTCTTTTATTGCATATGACTATTGAAAAGGGAGTGAAAGTTTTGCTGAAAATGAAACTTTTTGCAATGAATACGGCAGCCAAGAGGAATCGAAAATCAAACCAATATTAAATAAAAAGCAGCCTCACGGTGCTATCAATCATAGCCAAATCATACATGAATGATTTTCCATCAATCTGAAATTTTGTGTGAACTAGAAGACAAAATTGTCAGTCTAAAAAAGAATTTGTCACGCTGCAATGCAAGTTTCTGAATAGTTAAAATCAAGTGCCCATTTCTGTATACATAACCTGTTGATTAGTGTTTGCAAACACTTTTTTATGGAAGCGACCACGTATCCTATGTGAATTGTGCTGACGGTCAGGATTCCCCCAGTATTTTATAATTCGATTGTGGACAAGTACATTTCGGCCATGTGACATTATTTAGATTAGTTTTCCAAAAATATTCGATTCAGATTTTCGATGTATATTCTGCAGTATGCTTTCAAAATGAAATGCTATGCCCCAGCTTCACACACATTTCGTTGCTCCTGGTAGCATATCACTGCCCCCCCCCCCCCTCTCCTTCTCCAGCCCCTCCCTCATACAACATTTACTGCTTGCCTAACATTCTCACGACGTTTCAATGAATGAAAGATAAACAGGGCAATACGGGACAGTAGCTGTTTGGAATCAGTATTTAGTAATGATAAGAATAGCTCCATACAAGGATTGCGACAATAATAACACGGAATATAATGTTTACGTGAGAAAAGGGCAAACTAACAATAGATGGAATCCGTTGCCAATAACCCGCAGCTTACAGAAAGAACAAAACCTGTGTGCATAATGAACACCGCCTTACGTCGTTGTTTACTTCAATATTCAATGCACTGCACCAAAAGTCAGCTATAGTTTTTCGGAGATAATACTACTTCAAATGAAAAATACAATTTTCAACAAAGAAATCCTTCTTGATAATATTGTATGTACGAAGACTATCCATTAAAGACAAATTACTTTTTCAATCTTGCATGTTAACATCAATAAGCCTTTGCTTAAAACAGCTAACAAATAGCGCTTCATCTCCCATCCCTTGGTTTAACCAAACTTCACCGAATCCAAACATGAAAAGAATATTTTTTAATTCCAAACCCCATATTGAAAATCTCCTCTCAGCAAGAATAACTTGATCATTATAGCAGCGCCTAGTATACCTATCTTCACTTTGCATAATAAGTCTTAACCAAAATAAAATTACCTTATAAGTAATATGACAAGCAAAAGTTATTCTACCAAGTTCTCCTAAAACTATTGTATTAACTGCATTATACGTAGACCAAGGACATATTTATGGAAGTTATTGTAAACACTAATTGTACTTTTATGAGGAGAACTAACCCATATGTCAGACATATGACTTAAGATAGGCAAGACTTTGGTATCAAAAATTTGAAGGTAATGGCTGACCGGTAAATCCAAAGTATCGGCAAACATCTTTTTAAGGCTAAAGACAGCTCTAAGTGCTGAGGCACTCGACTTACATTGAGCTGCAGACCAAACCGTGACCTTTAGGTGTGAAACCCATACCAAGATAGTTATAAAAATTGACTACATCTAAACGTGTAGGATTAAGGTACCATTTATCGTTGCGAGCCAGGCAGCCATCTTTTCTCAAAACCATAGGCTTACATTTATCATGGTTAACAAGTAATTTGTTCTTTTCACAATACAAATGGAATACTTTTAACAGTTTAGCAAGACCGTAGCTACTTTTGGAACATATAGTGAGATCGTCGGTGTAAAGAAGACAACGTATGTTAAGACCATCAATATCTATACCCCTATAAGTAGATGCATTAAGGCAATGTGCGACATCATTATTGAACAGATTAAAAAGTAAAGTGGCGCGGTAACCTACGTTTAGCGCGATTTTGCGCTTGGTCAGCTGCATTCATCATGATTAAAAAAGTGTTTTCAGCTCAACATCGCTTTAAGTGATTTAAGCTTATGAGATGACCAACTAAGAAACCAGGTTTCGCCCGAATACGTTCGGATTTGTGCAGCGTTTATCATATCCTATGCGTCTTTTCGATATGTTGCTGTGTTGCTATGTTTGGCTAAGATAGAATGATATGTTGATACAATAACAATTAACATTGCTGCTTAGTTTTAACGTATTCTGCATTCCAAAATTCACTAAAAATGTTTAAAATACTCGGATTTCACACGGCGCATTCCGAAGGAATTTAGCATATATAATAACATTGGCTTGTTAAAACTAATGGGGTGGAGGAAGAGTAACATTTCCAGATAATCGAAGATATTTTCCTGAAAATGAATGAAATTTCCGGAACATTGCAGAAAAGGTCGTGCAAATTCGATCAGATTTCCAGAAAATGAAGGTAATTTCACGAAAATTGAAGTAAATTTTACGAAAGTTAACAGGTTAAGGGAATTTCTCGAAAATTGAACGAGATTTCCTGAAACTTGAATTGAAAAAGATTTACCGATTAGCAGCAACATTTTATGGAAACTCAATTTACCAGTGCAATTTTTCCGCTTGCAAACAGGATATCACTAAGGTGGTTCCCCTGTTTTCAGAGTATTCAAGTGTATTGCGCACGACCAGCTAGCTGCACGGGAGAACGCACATTTTCATGATTTAAACTAACAAAGAATCAGCTCAAAGGGACTACCAGACTACAGCACCGGTTGAACTTGTGGCTTTCACTTATGTAAACAGCCTAAAAAACGTTGATTTCCAACTAATTACAATTCTCTGCAAAGAAATGTTGCAAACTTTTGTGTTGATTAATGCTTGCTTTCAGTGGGTTGAGGGTGAATAGGGGCACAGTACCTGATTACACTCAGTTGCGTATTCAGATTTCGATGCAGGAAGAGGTGGTGGTGGGGCGGTGGTCGTGGAGGGGGCGTGGGTCGGGAGGTGGGAGTCTGGAAAAACGCTAGTTATGAGGAAAGGCTGTATATCTGTATATCGAGAGGCCTAGGAAGCTGGGGAAGGAGAAAACTGACCTTAAGTATTTCACCTTCCCGGGTAGAGCTTTCTTCTTGGTTGGGAGATAAAATTTGTTTTAAAATAATGAAGGTAAATTTGAACAAAATAATTGTAAATTTGGGTAAAATTATTGAAAATTTGAGTAAAACTTTTTGAAATTTGGGTAAAATTTTAAAACGTTAGGTAAAATTATTAAAAATCTTGATCAAATAATTGAAAAAAAAATTCCCGAAAATGTTTGAAATTTACGAAAATTAAACAAAATTTCCAAGATAAACGCCCGAAAATAAAAGAAAATAAAGAAAATGTTCCAAAATCAAAGAAAATTGCCGAAAACGAAGAAAAGTTTCAAAAACTTGTAAAATTTGGGCAATAATTAAAGTTATATATTCATTTTTATACTGGGATATCCCGCTACTAACATTTTACTCACGGATTTTGCCAGGGAGGCAAGTTGCCCCCATGACACTCCACTGAATACGACACTGAGTACATTGCCTTGCCA
>JAIGNY010002208.1:15000-17979 GCA_020152595.1 Chiridota heheva
ACTTTCAGCGTAAGAGGGAGAAATCCCATGAAATACTTTGTTTTGTTATTTAATGCCAACATCTTTCTAGTAGTTTGTCTTAAATTCAGGGTTAATTTATTTGCTTTTCGAATCACATTTGTTTGGCCACAAAAAAAGTTGTTTGGCTTGAACTGATAATTATTTTTGTTTTTCTTTCAAATTGGCTACTCATACTTCTTGATCCACGAGAAATTCTCTTTTGACTTGCACTGATAATTGGTCTTTGTGGCAGTTGGGGGGTTTTATTGAGATTTTTGGTCACAAAAAACTTATTTGGTCGCAAAAAACTTTATTGTCTCAAATAATCTACAGTGTTGATGCAAAATAAATTGTTTTTAGCAAAATCATTTCCTGCTGACGGTCGTACCACGTGATGTAGTACTCACGTGTAAGTTACGTAAAACTGACAGGAAGGACGTGGTATAGGCCTAGTGCAAATCAGGACACTTGACCCCTCTCAATAGCTCAAGAGCTTCTGCCAGTGGTCGATGTTTTCATTTTTTGGTCTAAAGGCCTTGACACACCGAACGCGACGCGATGCGATTTTGCCAGAGCGACGCGATGCAAAAAAAAACCTGTACATACATTTGCATTAGTACATACACATCAAACGCGACGCGATTCTATTTAGCCGCGCGTAGAACAAAAAAATTGCTCACGTAGCGATTTCATTCGCGACGCGAAAAAGATCACATTAGGTCAACCAATCACAGGCTGTGAAAATACTACTGGATTAACAAAGTTTGACAGCGACACAAGAAATAATGGACGAGGAACACTAAATCTAAATCATCTGTATTTTCAATCATTCAGAGCTGCTATATAGAAGATATCAAAATTACAAAGATATATGTGACGCAAAGAGTGAAATAGTTTAAGAAATAAGTCATGAGGGTAAAGGAAAAGGTTAATTTTTACCTTCCGTACAAGCCAAAAATCAACTAAGCTCGAGTGTGATACATATTGCGTTAACCAGCATTACCAATATGGAGTAAACGAAGGCCTATGTTGGCGTCTTGGGCCTGCTTGAATTATGATATTTAAAGTTTGAAGAAATGGTTTCTACTAAGCTTTTTACGATCGGATATTAAATCGCTTTACCATAAAATAATTACATTTTTGCGAACTTACATCACCAAAAATTAAAGGAAATCTGGTATAGTAAGAAGTTTTTACGTTTACCCTGGGAAAACGATTAGGGAACTACTTATTTGGTTTGTTATCTGTGCCTGCTGTCGCGTCGGTTAGGCTGCAGCAGAAGTTAATTGGGCTTGCTGTGCTACAATAAACTGTACAAGTAGCGCATAGACTCACCCACTTGAAGTTAACAAGTGGGTGACTCAACCACTTGAAAAATAGCCTCAAATTCATATATGTATATCTTTATTTTTCATTTTTTTTGGCGGGGGCATTTTCGTTTCTGTTGCTTCATTTTTTGGTATGCTGCCATCATTATAGCTTCAGTGCTTGCCTTATTCACATTTAAATGATAGCCAAAATATATAAAAAAATAGTAAAGAAAAAAACATAAAAAGTATATGTTTAGGCGTGTATCAAACAGAGACGCCACGAGAGGAAGGGGGAGATCTTAACCTCCATATGGGGCAAAATTTTCAACTGTTTGCAAATTTGTTTTAGAAAAACAAGACAGTTCAGCCAAGCCCCTTCAAAAGGAAAATCCGACTATTTCATCCCCCAAATTACTGTCTTTTTTTATTTTTTTTAAATTTTCAACTTTTTTCCCGACCTAATTACCCCTTTCCCCCTAAATTTTAAGATGTTTTGAGTGTTTGCACTACCCTCTAGTAGCGTAGCCAGACCCGTAAATTCGGGGGCCTTGCAAAACTTAGGGGGCTAAATTTGGCGTATGGCCTCTATGCATCGAATCAGTGAAAATAAAAAGTATAGGGGAATACAGGGGGCGCACACCATAGGTAGTGGCGTGGTTGGTTACATTTGATTGAGGCAAGGACTTTTATCGCCCTCAAAAACAAAATAATTGTTTATTTTTTGTGTGGGGAGGTAATGGGGGATCAGTTACTTGGGCGTGAGGTCCAGGGGCCCGCTACAGGGCCGCGGTGGGGTCGTTGGGTAAGACCCTGTGGTCTTCCAGTGGGAAATCCTAGAAGGTCTGCGATTTTAGCGTTTTGGGGATAAAGATAATTTAATAATTTACTAAATGTTGCATATTGCGACTGTTACAAATTATCAACGTACTACATTTTTTTTTCAATTTAGCCGAATTGTCGAAAAAATAAGCAATTTTGTTGAATTTTCCGAAATATTGACTGATTCATCTAAACCTAGCCGACTTTCGGAAAACTGTGTGTATTGTGAAAATTTTGAAAATTTACTCACTGATATCTTAACCAATAAACCAAAATTCCGATTTCATCAGTAAATTGTCATATTAGGAAAAATCTTGTAAGTTTTATTCATATCCATTTCCTCCTTTGTATTCTTTAGTTGCTGACATTTTAGTAATAAAGAAGTGCAAAGTCTTTGACCACCATCATTGTCATATCAAGGATAGACGATAAAGCGTTTATTTTGAGGATTGGTATCACAATGGCGTACATTGCATTTAGTGATGCCTTGGATGAGAAGGTGCATTATTAAGTATTAATGATTTCAATTTAACTCACAGCATTAATGCTAACTTTTTCTGTCCAGGCCCCTCAGGTCTATCGTGGCCCTCAGGACATGACAGGTCAAGTATTGTAATTCACATGCTCAAAATCCGCCATTTTAATATCCTCGCTTAAAATTCTTAGAATAATTACAAAATCCATAAATCAAACTTCAATAATTTTGATCTATTTTGAAAAGATAAAACTTTAAACTACTTGACTTATTTTACAAAATAGGAATCGAGAGGTAGTAAAAAAGATTCAGATATACAACAAATTTGTTAAAGTCCTAATTACAAATGTTGCTGTACTACCACTAAAAGGGAAA
>JAIGNY010002209.1:0-17029 GCA_020152595.1 Chiridota heheva
TATATGTATATATATATATGTATACATACATATATATATATATATATATATATATATATATATATATATATATATATATATATATATATATATATATATATATATATATATATATATATATATATATATATATATATATATATATATATATATATATATATATATATATATATATATTTAGAGATAGTTCTCTAAAGGTCATCTATCGTAATCAAATATTGCGGTGTACATTTTAATCCAAAAGGAATCTGATTGGCATATCACTGTAAATGCACGATTTACCATTGTGCTTCGACCAATCAAAACACACAAATTAAAATAAATTTACCTCCACGTTACAGACGATAACTGACATTTAAATGATTCTGACTCGTTAAATTATTAAAGTACTTAATAACATAGTACTGAAATAAAACGCTTATTTAAATATTAAACAACAGCTATTCATTAATATCAGAAATAAGATGCATGTCTGTTTTTGACAAACTTATTTTGTATGATGAATTACTGATAGACAGGCAAATACATATGGATAAAAGGCCGCTGTCAAAGAAGTCTTTGATTTTGCCTTCTAGAAGTAAAACCAAAGAGTAATATTTTGATTAAGACGAAAACTGGAAGCATTAGAAAACCGTTATGATTACCTTTATGTAGGTTGCATTAACATAATTACCGCTGCCATTACCCTTTAAAGGTATCAATGCATGATCATCTGTAAAATGATAAACACACAATGAGACTCGTTTTTCCATATGCTTTGTTTAGTAAGTAAATAAGATTCATCAATTGTCACATAGTTTGAAATTTCAACAACATATCAGTAACAACCCAAAATGATCACACCTGACAAAATAACCACATTTCTGAAAAATATAAAGGCCACGTAACTTTTATCAAAACTAAAGGTGCAAACTGTTAAAAACGATCAAATATTATCTTTTTAATGGCGCCGGTGTGGTTCGTTTAAAACAAAAACTACGGATAAGCAAATGAAATTATTCATGTACATTAGGTGTAAATTATTACTTAATGTTTGCTTAATGCCATTAAGCAATATTTTTATACCTTTCATTAATTTTTCCAAGTATGCTTTTTCCTGAGATAATACTTCATCAGGATATATTTGCTACAACGTTAGAGATAAAGAATGGGAACAAATCAATATAGATAAATTTACAATTAACTGTTTTTCATGAATTGAAGTACTGTAACATAAGATTGTTTTTTGTTACAATCCTTAAACTTTACAACTCTATTGGGATGTAAGATATGAACTGATATAGCAATTGACATTTACATTCCCTTGATCCTAATAACTTAATTTTGAAAAAGTAAAATGCACTTACAAGGAATAATATTGTTAAAACGATTTTTCTTCTTATTTTCAGGATCTGCAGCAACTTTCCACGGAGCGGTCTTACCCTCGGGTAATATCTATGTAAAAAATATATATCTAAATAGTAGAATACAAAAGGGGGATTCTGGGCCACTTTTTATGTCGTTTTTACGTCGTTTTTGTTTTCACTAATTGGACTGGAGTTCTGCGCCACTTTTTATGTCGTTGTTATGTTTTTCTATTTCACTAAGCGGACGGGTTCTGGGCCACTTTTTATGCCGTTTTTATACCGTTTTTTTACTAATTGGGCTGGCTCACTTTTTCTGTCGTTTTTCTGTCGCACTTTTTATGTCGTTTTTCTGGCGCACTTTTTTAAATCGTTTTTCTGGCGCACTTTTTATGTGTTTTTTATTATATTATTTGATTTTACTAATTGAAAATCTTCAAAATTTATGAAAAAAATATTTTGTATTTTCTTTTTTAATTTCTTGTTATTTTTTTCTTCTTCTTCTTTTCGTTTTACCTTTTCATGTTTAATCCCTGTAGCCTAAGGCTATAGTGGTGGTTGATCCACTCACAACCCAACGCTTGGTATTGAGAGGTGACAAGGAAATTGTATTCATTCGCATGCTATATATATATAATGTGGTGTTCATTTCTCATTAGATTCATACAATGTCGAAATGTCTTGCTTTCATATAGTGCTTCTTTGTACTGCTGATGTCGTATATTTTTTTCAAAACATACTTTTTAACGCTTTTTGCTTTTCGGATCTCGCCTTCATTTTGCTTCAGGATAGAATACATTTTGGGTCAAAGTCCTATATACTCGCTAATGGGTACTCCAGCGCATTCGTCTTTCAATTTAACAAGCACCTTTTTGTTCGTGGTGCTGTGAAGCGGGTGGTCTGTCGGATAATCACTCGTATTATAGAAGTGTGACTCAGAACTCATACCGGCGCACACATCCTCGGTTTGGATTTCTAGCAGAAGACTATCCATATCCGTATAGAGAAGATTGCACCGCTCCCCATATTGCTCCTTAAGGTTGTTGTAATAAAAGTCGTACATCAGATGTTTACTCAGGTCCAGGACACACATCCCAATGTAGACTGGTCGGATAAGCATCAGCCTACGTTTGTATATGTGTAGGGCGGCTAAATCATCATCAAATACCACATGCCTTGCAAACGCGGGGCTGGCTAATCACCGGCGAAGCTTGTATTCTTCAGAGGCTCTCACGAGTTTGACGTCTACACGCTTACGCAGATTTTCCATAGTCTTACCAAAGACGCTATTGTTTTTCAGTTTGTAGTGGTCCTTCTCAAAGCTGGTCTTGGCCCTCTTGCGGAGTTCTGTATTCATTCTGATGTAGGGTTCTATCCATTTACTTTTGAAGAACCGAATTGCACGATGTATTTTTGTCAGCTTCATACCTAGAGATAGGTAGAGTTGTAAATTTCGGTAGTGCACAACATAGCGCTTTTTATCACAGAGATTAGGAACCAACTTTTCAAGATCAGTTGACGAGTTTAGAAGCCCTTTCTGATAATCTTACAACCACTCCTTCGGAACCTTCATACATTCCGGAGCAAGTGGGTATGCATTGTGGACGTCGTGTAGCTCTTCAGGATACTCAAGGTCCATCTCGAGTGTGTGACCCTTTTCTGCATTGGGTGAAAGCGTATCCAGTGAGGGCACTTCATCCACCCATTCGAATCCACCCGTGGGCAGTGCTTGACTCATCGCCCAACCATACAGGTTATTTGCGTTTAGGTAGAGAATATGATTTTTAGGCTTGGAATCGTCATAGCCTGAGACGTAGCGGCTGTTGGCTTTAGCGTAGCGCCTGGATACCATGGCAATGCCACCTCTCACTCATACCTTTCTCGAAGAACAGGTGCATGTCATAGTCGGCTAACAGTTCCAATTCTACACCTGAATTTTTGAAAAAAGCATCCGAAGATAATCTAGAGCTTGTATAATAGTGTGCTGGATCCAGACCCTACTGCCGCAAGTAAGTCTTCCGATATATCTCGAAAACATCAGCTAGTAGAAGCAGATCAGTCCGCAGGTATAGGTCGTGATAAGCTCCCATAGTATCGCATTGGAATGCCCCCAAGCCTCTTACGCATGTTGATAATCCTCATTGGAGATATGTTCCTCCGTAAGCTTGCTATAGAAGGCATCTTGCGGACGTAGGAACTCCCCCAAACCGCTTCCAGGAATCCATATACTTATAGGGATAATACCCTCACGCAATAACAACTGTCTCTTCTTGTCATTCGGTTCATATTCAGTTGTGATACGAAAGTCAACAGAGTCGTTAGCCGCAACCAGCTTATCCAATGACGCAAGCAGGAATTGTGCGCTATAACTGAACCTCAACTGACCTAAGGAGAAGGATATATATATATATATCTCCATGTTGTTGGGGATGCAGTTTATCTTTCCTTCCACTTTGCTGATGGCTTGCATGTTCAAATGAGAGTCATGGCCCCACAGGTTATGGAACACAACTGGGATTGCGGTTGTTTTGGAGCTTAGGCGCAACTTCAGGTTGCAGGCATTGTGCGCAGCACCTTTGTGCTTACCTGTGATATGGCAGTGGTCGCGTACAGAGTCACCATATAGAGGTGGTTTTACATATGTGAAAATCCTGTGCTGTCCGGTGTGCACGCCAGTCCTCTCTGGTGATTATCATAGGTCGAGAGTTTACCAAAACTGCTTTGATCTTAGTTTCTTCCTGCTGCAAAGCCTCAAGGAACTTCTCAGCTGCATTTTGTCCTCGATATACTACGGGAGGCTCTGTATAACCATCACACTTGACCACAACATACCCATAGCCACACGCTTTGTGCTGTTGAGTATTTTAAGTACTGGATTGCGAGGGATTGGATTCTGTACCATCTATCTTACAGGTGAGTGACTACAATTCTGCGTAGATTATGTAGGGTGCTGGAAGCTGCTTGTGATGGTTCTGGAAGGACAGCTTGTTTTCGCCTTCTTTCAGAATCTCAATACATACAGCTGTTTGACCAATCCCCATGCAATCAGGTCTGTGGCCCTCGAGCAGGTCTTCCCTGGAATAGCCATGTAGACACCTCTCGCAGAAGTGCTTGCGCTCTCGATGGGTGCTTTATTCATAGAGCAGGCGACTGAGACTTTTGACCCACGTGTAGTGATTATGTACTACTTCGTCCTCTCGGATAAACAACTGGTTATCAAGAACGGTCGCCTAACCAGAGTGTGGAGTTAGATGTAAAAACTATATAAAAATGGACTTTCCAAGAAATCCCCACACTGCGATTATATGCGGTAAAACAGGCTCTGGAAAGACACAGTATGTGATGAACATCTTAGAAACCAGCTATTTAGGCGTATTTGTAAGAATTTTCATACGATTCCCCACCTGGTCTTACAATCAAACATACACACAATGCGAGTTCCTTTCTGACGACGGCATTGTTTTTTTCTAGATCCCTCTGGTGATAAATTACAAACATATCTTGAAATCATAAGCAAGCTCTGCCAAGGTATACCTACTCTCTGCATAGTAGATGATTGTTCTGCAGAAAGTGACTTTGTGAAAAAGAGGAGAGCATTATCAAATTCCGATTTTCAGGTGGACATCATTAACACTCGCTATGGGTGTTAACTCAAAAATGGAACTCAGTTGTTACTGATGTACGTGAACAGACTGAGTGGGTTGCTTTATTTCACTGCAAGTCAGCTCATTGCTTTGATCTAGTTATGAAAGAAAACAGTGGCATTCCACAAGAAAAGTGGCAAGAAATCCGTGATAAGCTATCAAGTACAAAGTATGCTAAACTTGTGTTAAAAGGTGGACCACCTTTTGAGTACACAAATGAGTAAGTTGTGCTTAGTAATAGTTCAGTAATGCTTAGTAATAGTTAAGTAATACTTAGTAATAGTTAAGTAATGCTTAGTAATACTTAAGTAATGCTTAGTAATACTTAAGTAATGCTTAGTAATAGTTAAGTAATGCTTAGTAATAGTTTAATGCTTAGTAATAGTTAAGTAATGCTTAGTAATAGTTAAGTAATGCTTAGTAATGGTTAAGTAATGCTTAGTAATAGTTACAATGCTTAGTAATACTTAAGTAATGCTTAGTAATAGTTAAGTTATGCTTAGTAAAATTTAATCAATGCTTAGTAATAGTTAAGTAATGCTTAGTAATAGTTAAGTAATGCTCAGTAATAGTTAAGTAATGCTCAGCAATAGTTAAGTGATGCTCAGTAATAGTTAAGTGATGCTTAGTAATACTTAGGTAATGTAGTAATAGTTGAGTAATGCTTAGTAATAGTTAATTAATGCTCAGTAATAGTTAAGTAATGCTTAGTAATAGTTAAGTAATGCTCAGTAATAGTTAAGTAATGCTCAGCAATAGTTAAGTGATGCTCAGTAATAGTTAAGTGATGCTTAGTAATACTTAGGTAATGCTTAGTAATAGTTGAGTAATGCTTAGTAATAGTTAATTAATGCTCAGTAATAGTTAAGTAATGCTTAGTAATAGTTAAGTAATGCTTAGTAATAGTTAAGTAATGCTTAGTAAAAGTTAAGTAATGCTTAGTAGTAATTAAGTAATGCTTAGTAATGCTTAGTAATGGTTAAGTAATGCTTAGTAATACTTAAGTAATGCTTAGTAATAGTTAAGTAATGTTCAGTAATAGTTAAGTAATGCTCGGTAGTAGTTAAGTAATGCTTAGTAATAGTTAAGTAATGCTTAGTAATGCTCAGAAATAGTTAAGTAATGCTTAGTAATGCTCAGAAATAGTTAAATAATGCTTAATAATGCTCAGAAATAGTTAAGTAATGCTCAGTAATAGTTAAGTAATGCTTAATAAAAATTAACTAATGCTTAGTAATAGTTAAGTAATGCTTAGTAATACCTAATTAGTGCTTAGTAATAGTTAAGTATTGTCCAGCGATAACACCATGTTGAAAAGAGCATCATTAGTAATCATACTTGCACTACACACCTGTGGTATATTTATCCCATTGTATTTCGTGTTCGTAGAGTGATAATGAATATCGATAGTCTTATAGAATAAATAGGTGAGCCATCGCAAGAGCCATCACAAGATGACCACCGCAAGCAGCTAGCTGTCGTTATCCATGGAGGCATATCCATGGACTATTTAAGAAAGCATATTTCCTCTCAACAGCTTCAAGAGATGTCGGGTGCAGATGTGGAACGATTACATGCTGTATATGAGGCCCGTGTTGATGATGAAATGACTAAAAGCTTGGGGAAAACAGCAATAAATTAATATGCACGTGCATCCAGTATATTTAAGATTGACAATGAGCAGGCCCTTGCTACAGACCTTGGATAAGATCCCTTTATAAACTCTGCATTAAGAAGTGTTAGTTGCAGACTATTTCATAAATGGGGGTTCTGGATTGCACCAGTAAGTATGGTTCTTCATATTGAATATACAAAAAACAAATGATATAAACAATGGAAATACAGAGGTTGAAAAACCCTAAGAGGGTGGAAGCCAGGAAACGTGTAGCGGAGACACGCAAGGCAAAACGTCAGATAACGATCAATATCCCGCATTCGAAGGAGACCGAGCGTTTTGAAGGGGAACTTCGGAAGATGATGAAATCCCAGCGGGTAGCTGCTGTAGAGACAGATCCACATAGGGCTTCTTGGGATATTTGGTGAGGTGTACTAGCTGCTGCCGCTGTCGTAGTTGCTTCCGCTGTTGTCGATTTAGCTCAAAATCGCCATACACCTAGTCCCCCACACACAGCCCCCCCCCCCCCTATGCCTGAAAACCAATTGAACATAACTGCAGATGGTTGTATGTAATAGACAATGACGCAACCGAACCAAGGTATCAATTTCCTGTACCAGGGCGGAACAATCGCTCTACTAGCCACGGGCTATGCAGTTCTAGGAAGTGCTGTTATGAAAAGCTTGAAGCCACCACCCTCATTAGGGATGAAACCTCGCAATGTAGCACTCATTACACTGAATTTTACAGCAGCTACTATGACTCGTGAGTGGTTACTTTACCAAGGTATCATTCCTGTTAACATCATTACTACACCACCCAATTAAATATATGTGTCTGATAGATATTAGTGATGGCTACGATCGCCCTGCTTGTTGGTGGGGCTTTAGTAAACGCCCTAGCATTTTCAGGTTCAAACTTTGTATTTAGTCAGCTCGCCAAGGACCCTGCTGCACAGGAAGAAGGTACGCGTCATAATAAAGCCGTGGAAAAACTGCAGGCAGCTCAAATTGAATGGGCTCGTGATAGGCAAGAAAGCTGGGCAGGATGAATCAAAGACTTATGGCAGAAAGACATGCTGTACAGACATTAAAAAATGTAGATGACGCAATGAGATTTTACAACCAGGTGTATGGTGCAGACTCTATTCGACTAGATTCGAAGCCTCGCCTAGAAGACTTTTATTCATCATCCCCTCAACAATACAACCGAGAGTTGGCTTTTATTACAATTGCTACAATTGGAATGGGATCTGCTTATTTCTGGTTAAATTGAAGTTAAAATCCATGATATAATAACAATGGAGGATATACCAATGGATGATTTTGATCGAAGGGATGACCTGGCTAATGACCCGGTTGATGACCCGTACTTGAATGGTTTTGACGATTTCCTTCCTGATGTACCCACTGCGCTAGAAACAAGCGTTGATGGGTTTGATCTGTCTATAGCAGGACAAGAACGTGAAGTTGACAAGATTCAGTTCGTAGACAAATTTTACGATGATATGAAAATTAGTAGCACTCCAAAGTATAACCTATATAAGTTGGATTCAGAGCATAATTTGTATTTTACACACAGGGGTAGTGAGATCCGCCTCAACATTGTTCGGTCTGGTGATCAAATCTCTTTATCATCTTTATCATCAATCAAGGCACAAAGAGGAGAGGTGGTGGCAATCAGGGAAGTATTTGGTGATAGTTCTAGACGAAATGCTGCTACCGACATAGAGAATACGGCGTCCAACGTCCTTGATGGCACAGATCCCGATATGAATGCGCTATCATAATATCCACTATCATACTGGCACTTGGGCTTGGACCCGTGCCAACACCACAGCCGACGCCGCCAGTGGAGGATAACGTTGTCAAAGCACTGGGTCGGGTGATAAAACGTTTTGGTAAATGGCTCGGTGCAGCTCTACCGGGCATCATTAATGGTGCCCTTTCTTTGCTTTTCAATCTAATTGGTGACATATTCACAATGGTAGGGAGTAACATGTGGGCACTTGTACTTGCAGTGGGTGGTGCACTTATCGCATGGGTATTCAGACAATCAAATTAAAGATATCATTGAAGATGACCTTTAATAGTATGATGTATTACAGCACGCATATCGTCACCGGAGAATCCACCAACCTACAATTCCCTCTCCATACAAGCGAAATAGGAATCAATAATGATGTGTGTTTTACCAGTGGTTGGTATAACCTTTATAAGGATGGGGAGATGAATGTTTTGTCATTTACTTTTAATGGAAAGGTCAGGACAACAAAGGTTGAGGAAGGCCTGTATAATTTCAATATGATTAAAAGAAAATTAGATAACGGGTTAATCCGAGATGATGCGGGAGGTATTGATTTCGAGCCGGTCACCTCACTGATCCGTATAACTGTGCTACATGGGGTTGGGCTTCTTTTAAGTAAAAATCTATTAGAGCTATTGAGATTTGAACTTACTGATGAAAATAAAGGAATGAGTCCAGGTGTGTAGGAGCGATCGTGTACCTGCACTTATGATGGAACTTTCCTCAAGCATTCACCTCCGGGAGTTAGATGTTTCGTATAACCTTGTTGATGGACATCCTACAGATAGACTTGGTAAATTTCTTGTGAATAAGACTGATATAGGCCGAATGACTCATATACAATATAGTCATCCAAGAATGTATCGACTTCCGAATGATGTGCTGAATACCATCACCTTATAGGTACAAAACAATGTTAAACCTTTCAATAACCGCAACCTCCCCATTGAAGTTACATTGCTATCAAAATTATCGATGTATTACAGCACATATCTAGTCACCGAAAAACCAAGAAACCTAGAAAGCCCTCCTCAAGTAAAAGAGGTAGGTATCACAGATGTGTTCTTCACCAACGGTTGGTACAACCTGCAGGAGCGTGGATTTTTAGACATTAGATGTACACCTTCAGAGGGTAAGCGAATTAAAAGAGTAACTATTGAACCAGGCTTCTATACTTTCAATACACTAAAGAAAAGAGTTGATAGGGAGATAGAAAGAGGAGAGAGAGGAGGTATGTATTTAAAACAAATCACTTTACAAATCAAATTAGTCATACCGGCTATTTGCGAAGTCAAATTCAATAGTGACTTTCTATATTTCTTGGGAATGAATCTCACGGATGAATGGATGGGTGCAGGTGTATATAGGAGTGATCACGTGCCTCCCATTTTAAGGGATCTTTCTATATGTATTCACCATCTGGAATTAAATATCACTCGAAACGTTGTTGAGGGGCGTCCTAGCACTATAGACTGGCAAAATGACTGCTAATTAAGAAGTAGGGGGACACTACTCACGTAAAAATATTCACACCCCATGATGCATCCTCTTGCTGGGGATGTGTTGAACACCATCACCTTAGAGGTGCGTGATGGTTATGGCCAACTCAAACATAATGATAATTTATAAATTAAAGTGACGTTACTATTAAAATAGCTATGAAGGTTGTTGACAGCATTTTCCCAACATTCCCGTCAGCTCCTCCTGAGGAGGGGGCTGAGGGAGCCAGTAATGCCACAACTAAAAAGTTACCTTGAAGCTGAGGTCTAAGCCGCAAATGCACACGGGTCTCCCATTGGTTTCAAGCAGTAGACACAGTGCTTATACTAACAACCATGGGACTTGGTGCAGCTGGAATAGGTGTTTTGGCTACGATTGTTGCTGCACCAGTAGCGATTGCTATAAAAGTTGCTGCTACTGTATGTGGTGTCGGTAGTGAACTCTGTATTTTTTTTAACAATACGGATGGATAAGAAAGTTGCGAAGCATCGTCAGATTGCAACAATTGCTTCCTCTAAGCTTAACAGCATCGTAGACCTTGTCAGTCAAGCCATCGAAGATGGGAACGTATCTGCTTTGGAATTTAAGACAGTCGTTGAAGAATTTGAACGCTTTAAAGTCTTAACAGAGAGGGCCCGAGCTGCTAAAAAAATTAATTTCGGTGAGGATGAAAAAAAGCAGCTTCTGGAAGATGGAAAACAAACTGGGCGGCAGGAGGCGCAGCAGGCAATGGTCAAAGCACTGGGTGGAGCCTCAAATTAAGCTTTCAGCGAGATCCGCCACCATATTGAAGGCGTCATGATATATATATATATATATATATATATATATATATATATATATATATATATATATATATATATATATATATATATATATATATATATATATATATATATATATATATATATATATATATATATATATATATATATATATATATATATATATATATATATATATATATATATATATATATATATATATATATATATATATATATATATATATATATATATATATATATATATATATATATATATATATATATGTATATATATATATATATATATATATATATATATATATGTATGTATATTTATATTTATATATATATATATATGTATTATATATGTATATATATATATATATAGATATAAACATACATATATATATACATACATATATATACATACATATATATATATATATATACATATATATATATATATATATATATATATATATATATATATATATATACATATATACATATATAATATATATATATATATATATATATAATATATATATATATACATATATATATATATATATATATATATATATATATATATATATATATATATATATATATATATATATATATATATATATATATACATATATATATATATATATATATATATATATATATAAATATATATATATATATACATATATATTATATATGTATATATATATATATATATATATATATATATATATATATATATATATATATATATATATATATATATATATATATATATATATATATATATATATATATATATATATATATATATATATATATATATATATATATATATATATATATATATATATATATATATATATATATATATATATATATATATATATATATATATATATATATATATATATATATATATATATATATATATATATATCTATAGGGCTCCTGTTTGGCAGGATGCGGAGAATGTGGGTGTGGGTAATATAAGAGAACAGCGGACATACCCAGACGGATCAGATCAGTATTTCTTGGCGAAGTTTAAAAACAGCTTTAAAAACTACGGAATACACAACGTACATGATGATGCTACTGTGGAAAAGTGGCGTGCCGACCCTATGATGTTTTGGCAAACGCAGTTAAACTTTGCTCTGTGGATTGCCGCGGATGAATGTGGTGTGTCTCCCGAGCAGATGACTAACTACAAACACTGGACGGTTCGCATGGTTTATCACTTTCATGTGTACTACACCATACGAATAATATTGAAAAGACTTTAAGTTCGTCTACCAGATGAGGATAACTTAGATCCTTACAAAAACCCGTACAGTGACGGGGCGTTAAAACAACTGTGTGAAGAGTTTGTGATTTCGCCGGAAGTTACCCAGTGGACCCCACCAGGGGTTTGAAACAAGGGACTAGGGATACCCTATAAGTGGTACACAACCACTTATCACCCTACCCAGTATGTGGGTAACGACATGGCGAAGAAGAGTACCATCCGCTCAAACTTCTACCTCAGCAGCAATTACTATGATAAGAAAATCATGTCATTTGGTGACCGGGCAGTGATGCTGACCGTCGACTACACCAGTCAACCATCGAATATGGAAACTGGTTACTTAAAAATAATCAAACCAACTAGTGATGGTTTCACAGACTTTGGTTATAACTATATCAACGACAGAATTCGTGTTCTTGTGTGGGCTGTTTTAGGTGCTCAAGCACAAACTCGCAGTCAAATTCTTGGTGGTGGTACTAGTCTGGATGCTCAGCAACAATTTATTCATAATGTTGAGGATACGGTCGCTGCTCCTATGAAACTCCCATCTTCCATCCAACGTTATCAAGATACCCTGACATATGCCTCAACTTCTTTAGATTTCAGTCCAGGTCAAGAATTGTACATGATTGCTAGCAATATGCTTTTGCGTATAGATACCCAAATTGGCTACAACAATAATGTTGCTAAAGACCTTGCTATATGTAAGCACCATAATATAAATTCTAGTGAAATCAAAAATATAGATAAAAGCGACATAAAAAGTGCGCCAGAAAAACGAGATAAAAAGTGCGCCAGAAAAAAGTGACATAAAAAGTGCGACAGAAAAACGACATACAAAGGCGCGCCGGAATAACGACATAAAAAAGTGGGTCAGAAAAACGACGTAAAAAGTGGGCCAGCCCAATTAGTAAAAAAACGGTATGAAAGGTGGCCCAGAAATCCGGTCTGCTAAGTGAAATCAAAAAATATAAAAACATTATAAAAAGTTGCCCAGAACCCCAGCCCAGTTAGTGAAAACAAAAACGACATAAAAAGTGGCCCAGACCCCCTCTTTTGTATACTACTAAAATGAATAACAATATCATGCCTATAGAACAACGTATAGCTCTTGATTTAGAAAGCCGAAAAATTGTAGATCTTAACTTATGCACCACAAAGCACAACATTGGTTTATTGTTATCATTTCTTTTATATGTTCTGCTCTTTAAATGAGGTAAGAATAAAGTCTGCTGCATTTACACAAAATTGTTTGACTTCATGGCTTTGAAATTATATCACATCGATAGTAAAGTTAAAGGAAAGTTTCGTCCCATAAATAAATTCAGAAAAGAACGACGCTGTGCTGGTAACGTCACTTCTGGTTTGCAATTGTCCTTATTCATTGCGAGTAATCTGCGATGTTATCGAAAACACATGTATTCCCTCTGTTCGGTCCGTCGAATGTGTAATCGATAACATCACAGATTTCTCGCGATCACTAGGGAAAATTGAAAACCGGAAGTGACGTTACCAGCACGGTGGCGTTCACTTCTGAATATATTTATGGGACGATACTTTCCTTTAATATGAAAAGTGTTTTGTAAGACAGTCTAACACATAAAATGTATGCATGAAAAATATAAATATATCTGTACTACTGTTGTGTTTACGTTCGTAAAACATCTCTCATCTTCGATAGAAACGTTTTCAGTTTGATTAGTCTCACTAAGCTAGGAAGGATGTGTTCAGTAAATGACTACAGTTTATAGCTAAAACTTCAGCCAAATTACATTTCAAAAATCGATTGATAAAGCTCACCCTTTTAATGCTTTAAGTAATTGTTTACTCTTACGAGTTAATTGTCTCAATTATGTTTACTATGAAATATTTTCTTTTAATTGTAATCATTTTTCAATCGTTTTGAAAATACAATGTTTTAATCTTAAGGGTGAAATGGAATTGGGTGAATGACCGAATTAATGCCGCAGACTTGAAACAACTGCGATAACGATTAAGATAGCAGTCGATCTTATGAATGCGATCAGCTAAATTATTTGCAGCTACGGAATCATGGAATGTAAAGCACATAGTGTAAATCTATGTTCAAGAAGGTTCGATTGTTAATAAAGTTAAATTCACTGCACTTTTTAAGATACAATATCATCTTGCATTTTCAAATTGACATATAATTACTCATAATAGGGTATGTTTGCAAATGTGTAGTATAAAATCTTCATTCATGTCGATACCAACCTCGAATTGTAGTTTGAAATCATCTCTTTCACCAGCCTTTGTATCCTTTACATACTCCGAGAATTGTGCAATTGTTATTGGTCCTGGGCACACATCTCCACCAATATTACCATACGTCGGTTCAACAGTAAGAGTATTACTACTACTGCCACCTGATAAATTGGTTGTTGCAAATTGTACTGTTTCCACATCAGATGACACTTCCATACCGCTTTCATAACTATAACTTTCTCTTTTTGAGACTTTTTGCTTTAGTACATCCGACGAAGTACTTGGTTTGAATCCTACTTTAGGATTGTTCACTCTTGTTCCACCTACAGATGCTGTATGATCAAAAGAAAGCTTATTCTACATCATTTATAAAGATATTTAGATTTAAAAAGAATAGAGGTGAGAAAATAGGTAGAAAATATTTCAAGCTGATTTTATTTTGAGGCTTTAAAATCGTAGCAAAACATCTTTTGGAAATGTTTATCTTAAAAGATCTGGCTAATTCTGAATAAACAAAAGAAAGTAATGATGTTTGTATGTATGTTTTAATACTTTAATGCACAAAATAGTTAGAAAATATTTCAAGTTTAAAATATTTCAAGTTTAAATCACTCGCAATCATGGATTAAAGAACACAAAAATTTGATTATTATTCTTGAGGCTCTAACTAAAATCATAGTAAAACATCTTCTGGAAATATTTCTCTTAAACAATCGGGCAGTTTATAAGTACACAAGGTACAAAGAAAGTAATTATTACATATGCATTTTAATATTTTATGCAGAAAAAACATGTCGTATTATTTAGGTACCAGAGGTTTCCTACGGTATCGAACAGTTTCGAATTCCTATTTGAATAACAATGCATGTAACGGTAATCTTTTAAACCCGTGAAGATTACAGAAAAGGCAAAAAATATTGTAAAATTACTATGATATTAGCAAATAGCGGAAAAGGAACTAAACGTTTCTAATTATTGCGACATTAAAAATTCATTTGATATTATATATTGAGGGAACATTTAGAGACTAAAAGAATGAAACAAGTTCTTGATTTCATATCATAAGTATAGGTAACATTTGCCTACAGCTAAATTTCAAAACTATTGAAATGATAAATATCGTTGTGACAGTGCATATGCATTATTTCTTTTACACATCTATTTATTATTCCAAACCTTTGTTGTCTCTAGATTCGTTCCGTCCTGAATGAGCTTCAGCTTTCTTATGATTCCTGCGAAATGATATTTTGAAATCGATGTTACTGTTAACAATTGTTCACAAATCGTATCAATTGGAATTCATAATTTCAAAGATTTGAAAGAACCTTATACTTTATACTACATTAAATTTTACCTAACGCTCACAATAATAGGATTATTTCGTAAAAAGAAAGTCTACCATAGTAATAAAAAGGTCAATCTACAGCGTTTGGGATCATTTGTGCTAGAATATGTTATCATCAAAGACCAATTGATTGGTATTGGACCTAGTAAAGCAGGATGCACTAGGTACTGAAGACCAATGCAGTGTATTTTTGTATGCACGACTTATTGAACTGAAATAATGTAAACATATTACTTGTTTTCTCCAACGTAACGGTTTTTAAACTTTCCAAATATTTATATAAACTATATTTCTTTCGTTGGGAATATCAAATCAACAAGATATGAATCTTATTTGATCATGTGATGAAGTATATATGGAAATGAAAGATCTGTAATGTGATTGGTTGATTTTACTATTATCATTTAACTACGCAGGATAATATCTTGAAGGTTTTGAAGAAATCTCGATTCTTGTTCTCGATCAAGATCATACGGTTCACGTACCTGAAGGCAAAATCAACTTACCTTTTCAACATAAAAACAGATACACCAAGTGTGATAATTACAAGTAATGCAACAACAGCAACTTCAACGATGATGAACTTTATTAAATTTTCCATATTTGTAAGTGGTGACACTACGACGAAAGTGAATGGACAAAAACCTTATAAATATGAAACAGCTATAAAAGAGATGGAGTCTTGTGCTATGTTATAAAATTATGTTGTTTGCCGCCAGAAATGTATAATATCTCTGTATTATTACAATTAACACAAAATAATAATTTACAAAATATTTTACGTCCAAGTATGTGGATAAACAGCTTTCTTGACGTAGCCAGGAGAGAGAAATCTGCGGGGATAATAGCATGTGGGTGTATGTGCATGTGAAAGAAATGTACCTGTTTGCTAGAGGAACGTATTGACGGGACTTACTGGTAGAGATGACTACGAGAAGAGAATTTTGGAAAAGACAGTCCCATTTACAGATGGCGATATCGATGACAAATAATAGGAAGGGGAACGTAAAATCTAGGTATCTAGTCATTACGACTATTTCCATTGCGTTTTCAAAAGTGAAACATACAGTGAAAAATAATTCAATCTTCCCACAGAGGCAACTTTGTACTGCAGTTTTGGAAACATTTTTCCTCAAATTTAGGCCACAGGTAAGCTTATGTCCATGAAACGTTATTACTCACCAATGTTAATTGTAAATGTACAAGATGCTTTATTTCCTGCTCTGTCTGTTGCGGTGTACGTTATATGATGCAAACCAATAAGAAACAAATCATTTGGGGAAACATCTGGCCTTGTTGTGTCCAACTTTCCTGCCCCGGCGTTGTCCATCCATGTTGGCTCTTCCCATGTTACTCTGGCTGCTCCTCCATCTGCAGTTGCGTTTGCAGTTACATTGCTTGGACATGTAGTTGCTGGTTTTTCTGTATCCTCTGACAGAAAAACAAACAAACTAGCAATGCATTGATCAGTTTTGTTAAACATGAATTAG
>JAIGNY010002210.1:0-7500 GCA_020152595.1 Chiridota heheva
ACCCCTGTCGAACAATATCAGTCTGTCCTGATCCAGTCACCAAACGGTCCCAATTGCTTTTGCAAATAACCCACAATCCTAACGTTAGTATTACAAGTAACGTTAGGTCTAACCAGGGAGTTGTAACATGGTATGCAATTTAGGCCTAACGTTGGCCCAGTGCTGTATTACTATCAGAATACTAACGTTAACGATATATTTTCTTGAACGGAAAATAAACGCTTGGAACTTACCAATATATGACCCCTTTTCAGTCTTGGCATAGTGAATCTTAATTTTTTTAAACGAGTTGACAAGATCTTGCAGAAGTTATGAAATTAGTCACATCAGTCGCATTATTAAAATTTGATGTCAGGCTGTAAAATGTCTGGTTGTTTTATTTATAGAAAGCCCTTTAAAAGTTCCCGCGACACCTGCACATCAAACACGTGCATGCAACAAAATACGTCTAGAAACGACTAGGCCTATCCGTAATTTGTATTATATTATTGTCGTAGTTACTGATCATAGCTGTAATATGTATTACCGTATTATAATCCTGCCAGTAGTTACTGAGCATATTTTTGCCATTATTCACAGTAGTTATTGATCATCGATTCGAATCGTGTTGGTCGACCTCCTTCAAATATTTACAATATTTAAAACAAGTGTCTTATTGGTTAAAAATTTCAATGCTTGACTCTAAGAAATTATCTAAATAAGTTTCCTGAACAAATTTTTTTTGCTAATGAATTATCAGTCATGGGTTTAGATCCAAAAAACTTTGTAATATGGGCTTTGGGTACGTATGGTTTAATAAAGGTGTAGCTGATGTTAAAGTATTTATGAATATTTTAAACTTAGACTTCAAAATGTTGATAAACAAGATTGTGTTAAGTTCTGTTCAAGATTTTGATTACTTGCGTTGTTATAAATTATTCAAAAGGATAAATGTGTTGAGCCATATGTAATTCATCTTCGTTATTTTAATCAACAAAATTTTTAAATTTGGGTGTGGTTATATGATATAAATGTAAACAAGGGGCGTACCAGCAAAATCGATTACGCTCAAGGGTATGTAAATATTGTAATAGAAACTGCATTGTTGATGGGGGTTCCATTTCCTTTTAGTTTGTCCATATCACAAAAGACTTACGAGCTAAGTCATTCCGCACTAATATACTTCTCACCCTAATTTGCATAAATGTGTTCCTTTAAATAGCAATTTCCCAAAAGGTTTGCCAGTCGCTTTCTAATTTCATCAGGCATGCACTAAAAATTCCCGTCATGTTTGAAAACTTTTGTTTTTACCATGATTATATATATTTGTCTCTTTGTATTTGAGTTCTTGCTTCCCCAAGCCATTATGTTGTTTATTTTTTTGTCATTGTATAGATTGTATGTGAAGGGGCCAATGGCTGTAACGAAAAAAATTTTGTATGTATGTATGTATGTAAACAAATACAGTTATATTTGACCCAAATATTAGGAGTACTTGATAATTTAGTACATGCCTGATCAAAATGTCAGTTATTCATATATCAACAGAATTTGTAAACGTATTATTTGGATTTTGGATAATTTGATTTTATGATTAAGAAAACTCAATAAGAATTAAAAAAAAAGAAAAGTCAGAGCCATACTATGTATATTTAAAAAAACTGTACTTTCAAAATTTAATGTAATTCTGACCAAATATCACATTTTGGTCAGCCTGAACCCTGAACCGGATATTTTGGTCCTTTTAAAAGCATTGAAAAGGAGTTAGTAACGCCAATATGCTTTTATATTCATTGTCATAAAATCTAATCAGAAATGGTCATGGCTATTTGAATTATCGGTCAGATAATAAAACACAGTACAAATTATAGTGACGTCACTTTAAAACAAATCTTCGTTATCTGATGTAAATTAATATTGTCTAATTTCCTGCAACATTTAATTAAAGATACACTGCGAAGTCCAAATAAATTCCCACTTCCAAATAACTTTTTGAGAGAAAAGGTGTACTGAAAGTCTTTGACGGATAGATTTGTGCTGCAAAATCACAGTAAGAATATAATTAGGGTTGGTTAAAGTTCGAAATACACAAAACACAGAAAACTAATGAGAATTTTCTCATGAGGCCGCTTTGTACGTCCGATGGCAGAAATGGTATCGGTATATCAGTAGATAGGAGATCCTTGACGAAAGTATCCCAAAATACTTCTATCAATCAGTCAATACTCATTTTTGATACATTCATATGCTTACAGAGCTAAGGAAACTGACCCACTGCACAAAACTAAAGTTTTTCTGAAGTATTTTCATTTTACCGTGCGAATTGAAAAAAGCCCAAGAAAAACATTGATTCTAAAGTATATTTTGCCAGTAGACAGTGGCGTTTCCAATGAGTTTTCATTTAAAGTATCTTTATTTTGTTTTAACATTTTTTTATGTGGACATGGTTTATATTATTTTCAAAAATTGCTTCTGATGCATCATTTTTGTCGACAAAATTCAAGTTCAAAATTACTTGGGAGGTAGCTCAGTCACCTGAGCGTACGACTGACATCGCTGAAGGTCGAGGTTTTGAGTCAACGGCGGTTAACCGGCAATTTTTCCACAGATATGCAGAACGATATACGCTGACATCAGGCGCAGAGGTTTGTCTTCTGCATTAAACAAAAAGCGGCCAATGGTTGGATGGCGCTAACCGTCGTTCGGATAGGACGTAAAGCCGTCGTTCCAGATGGTAGGAGTTTCATTCCTGCCCGGTTCCCTGCAGATCTCTCGAAGAGAGCAGGGTGTTAAACCGGTGTTCATCCACTTTCTATCCTGGCAAAATTCATAGAGTCTACATTGAAAACAAGTTAATGCGACTTTCGTGTGTTTACCCTGGCATATGCTTAGAAGATGAACAAACAAACAAACTTATAATATGAGGGATCAAAGTGTGTCCAACACATGAAGTACTGTCAGCGTGGAAATTCCAAAACACGTATTGTGACCAAGAAGGTCATAACAATGCTTAGTTTGTGAGAAATCAATCGCCAGATTGAGACGCGGCGGAAATGTTATGGATATAATATGGCAGTTAAACACCAATAAGCATAACAGTGGAAGAAAAGACATAGACATTTATTCTTTTGCTTTTGTCATTTCAGTACGGATTGTCGCTGAATTTGCATGAAATTAAGAATATACTGTTGCCGGTATTACGAGACACAGAAAGCACAATTAGTAACGTCAACTCTGTAACCACGATGAAACTCGGCCTTAAATATGCAGCTTGTTTTGCAGGGGTCGGAATGCTTACATTTTTTTCACTTGGATTGGTTCCCATAGTCCTTGCCGGCACCGTATCGAGCTTAGGGGGAGTTGCCGCTATTTGGGATACTTGGACGCTATGGAGTAGTGTTGATTTGCAGATCTTCAACAAATTGGAAAAAATGAATTGGATTGAAGATCATTTGAGTATAATTGAAGCTCTTCATTCTCCAAATACAATGACTGAAGATGGTCTCACTTGCGAAAATAAAGAGGCGATCACACATAGCTATGATGTATGCTTTGATTTGGCAGTCAATCATATATCCAAAAAGAGTGAAGAGAACGACGAGATTCTTCGTGTGGAGCTCTCAAATATCTCTAAGCGGATTCTGCCAGCTCTGAGGAACCTTTCCACAATACCATTCTTCAATTATGGAAAGAAATCTCTAGCTGTCATCCACATAGAAGAAATTCTAGACAAAAAGCAATGCAGTAAGGAGAAGCTAGAGGATCTATTAGCAAAAGTAGAACTAGCAAGCTGTTCCTCCAATGTACTCGAATTGTCAAAAGAGGTAAGGAATTTGCATTCTTTGATCTGTAAGCTTTTTATAATAAAACAGTTAACAACATATTAACAATTGAGTAACGGCCTTGTTTGTACTAATAACCATATATATTTAAAGAAAAATAAATACAGGAAAAGCATAGTAGTTTAATTATCAAAATATTGAAGCAAACCCTCTTACATCAGACCCATCGAAGACTGCCTTTACTCCCGGGACCCTCATTTACTCAAAGTAATATTGAATCCCTTCTGCTGCCCCGACCATGTTCTGAGCTTAGTTCGTAATAACCGACAACTTATGGAAGACAATTTGATCTTTTGATTCAAAGGAATTGCTTGAATTTTCCTAATCACGCTTAACAATAGTGCTATTCGTCAGATTCGTAGGATACTCTCCATATAAATACCCCAAATCTCAGGATTTATTTTTCATCTTGAATCATTTCTTAAGTTTCTGCCGACATATCTCACACTGAAGTGTTGTAACATCAATGAGAGGTTTCACAAGCAGTTCGGTTCGTACCGCCAATCGGGGACTTAACAAGTCCCCCGATTGGGAGACTGAAGCATGCGCACTGAGTTTACAATGATAAATGGAAGCCGGCAATTTCTATTGTGAAGTTTCAGTCATAGACGCTTATCAGTCGTTGGAGGTTTGTAACAAAGTTTGCTTTGTTCATGTTCAATTTCGCGGAAGTAAAACAACTTCGTTACAATCCTCGCATCTCCGCCATCAACTTGTTTCTCATAATTTCGAAAACCTTGGTAGCGCGATCTGCCTAACAGTAACACCAATAAGAATTCATCACTTTTCTCGAAAACCGCACGGTGAATTTTAAAAAGCGCACGGTAAAGATAATTCATATGCCATTAGCCCCGGAATCGTGAAAAGTTCAGCCCCTTCGCAGTGGTTGCTGAGTTGCGCTCAAAATATGTCTGATTTCTTATGCTATTCTTATACAAACTTTGAACTTTGATAAAATGCATTGTAGGATACTTCTGTAAAATTTTGAATCCTCGATTAGGAGAACAAAACTGTTCTCCCAATCAGAGGTACGAACCGACTGACAAGGGTTGATTCGTAGTTCCTTACAGTCGAGTGGAAGATGAAATTCTAACTTGTTTTGACTCCACTTCACTCTCTATTTCCATTTAGCTTTCAAAACCAAATGACAGAAAGTCCTTAAAAGTACGCATAGCGGGGATCGCCAAATAATGAAGCTATTCAATATTCTTCGAGTTGTAGAAAATTGCTTATGCAGCAAAAAGGAGACAGAATTCTCGACAGTGCCGGAGATGTAGGAAATGCTAGGGTTCAGACCTTACTATCTGGCGAAACATTTGAAAATATGACTTCACAAACAATACCAATTGATTTTTAATTCAAGTATATGCCAAAATGGGGAGTTAATACTGGATGTTATTTTGGTTGTTGTCATTACTCCAGATTTTGCATCCATTTTTATATCTGAGGAAACATTATATCCTTTCTTAAAATTTTATGTATTGAAGTATAAAACACAGCAACAATTAACATATTAATGTTGACGCTGTTAGCAAATTCTTATAGGAATTATTTTGAGAAAAGCTGGGACTACAATGTATTCCATATATATGTATATATATGTTTATATATATATATATATTTATATATATATATATATATACATGTATATATATATATATATATATATATATATATATATATATATATATATATATATATATATATATATATATATATATATATATATATACTATATATATATATATATATATATATATATATATATATATATATATATATATATATATATATATATATATATATATATTCATACAAAACCAAAATGAGTTGCATTTTTCACCAATTAGGCCTATAACTTTATTCGTGGTAACAAAAATGATCAAAGTCTACGATGCATTAAGCAATAGAATAATATGTCCTTCAAAATTTACAGCATAAGAGCAATATGTGTCCTATTTTTTGTTTGGTGTATCACCGTCTTATCAAAATGACATACTTCACTTGGCTTAATTAACAGGGTTGCAATTTATCCCCTTCACTTTTCAATCTGTTTATTAATGATGTCGTACATTGCCTCAATGCATCTACCTATGAAATTATAAATATTGATGGTCTTGACGTACGTTGTCTTCTTTACGCCGACGATCTTACTATATTTTTCTAAAAGTGGCTGGTCTTGCTAAATATTCAAAAGTATTCGATTTGTATTGTGAAAAGAAAAGATTAGTTGTTAACCATGATAAATGTAAGGCTACGGTCTTTAGAAAAGGTGTTACCTGGCTCCCAACGGTAAATGGTATCTTAATCGTAAACGTTTTTGTAGTCAATCTTTATAACTATTTTGGTATGGGTTTCACCTAAAGGTGTTTGGTCTGCAGCTCAATGTACCAACTTGGGGTGCCTCAGCATAGAGCTGCCTTTAGCCTAAAAGATGTTTGCCGATACTAGATTTACCGGTCAGCCATTACCTTCAAGGTGTTGATACCAAAGTCTTGCCTATCTTAAGTTATATATCTGACATATGGGTGGATTCTCCTCATAAAAAGTACAATTAGTGTTTACAATAACATAATAAATATGTCCTTGGTCTACCGTATAATGCACTTATTACAATATATTTAGGAGAACTTGGTTGAATAACTTTTGCGTGTCATACCAGGGAGTTGCCATTGGTCATACTATTCACAAGGTAATTTCATTTTGGTTAAGACTTATTGCGCAAAGTGAAGATAGGTATACTAAGCGATGTTATAATGATCAAGTTATTCTTGCTGAGAGGGGATTTTCATCATGGGGTTTGGAATTAAGAAATATTCTTTTCATGTTTGAATTCGGTGAAGTTTGGTTAAACCAAGGAGTGGGAGATGAAGCGCTATTTGTTAGCTGTTTAAGCAAAGGGTTATCAATGTTAACATGCAAGATTAGAAAAGTAATTTGTCTTCAATGGATAGTTTCCGTACATACAATATTATCAAGAAGGATTTCTTTGTTAAAAATTATATTTCATATTTGAAGCAATATTATCTCCGCAAAACTATAGCTAAGTTTTGGTGCAGTACATTGAATATTGACGTAAACAACGGACGTAAGCCAGTGTTCCTTATGCACAAATGTGTTGTTCTTTCTGTAACCTGCGGGTTATTGGCGACGAATTCCATCTATTGTTAGTTTGCCCTATTCTCACTGACTTATGTAAACATTATATCCCGTCTTATTATTGTCCAAATCTTTGTATGGAGCTATTCTCATCATTACTAAATACTGATTCCAAACAGCTACTGTCCCGTATTGCCGTGTTTATTTTGCATTCATTGAAACGTTGTGGGAATGTTGGGCAATCAGTGAATGTTGTATGGTAATTATAGTTCTGTGTTCTTTTTTTTTGTAATTATGATTGTAATTTGTATTTTGTTCCCTCAGTCATTCAGTTGTTGTATGTTATTGTAAAATTGTATTGTAAGATGGGCCGGATGGCCTAGTTTACCAATGTAAATAAATAAAATGAAATGAAATTAACAATCATTTCCTCTTGCAATCAAAACTTTAATTATCGTCCTTAGATCAAATATTAAGGAAATTAATTGTTTAATTTCCAATGATCATAATGTATGCAGTGGCGTAGGAACAGAGGGGCAGAGTCCAAGTCCACCCCCCCCCCCCTCCTTCTCCCCTTTCT
>JAIGNY010002210.1:12500-17561 GCA_020152595.1 Chiridota heheva
CGCAATGCCATCTATCTTATAAGTAACATGCTAAATGTAAACTTCAATACGTGGATCAACATCCACACAATTTAAAGTGCGCTGCAATCGTAATAAATTCGATGGTTACCAACAAAAAGACTCAAGTTGCTGTCCATTTTGTCGTACCCCCATAACCTTTTCCGACTTTCAATTCATCCATTTGAAAGAATTACAGATTCTCAAACACCGAAAAAGCTGCTAACACGAGGTGTGTATATTGACAGCCCAATTACACACTTTGCAGCCATACGGACTTAACAAAAGACAAGAACTTCATTCAAAAGCCGGATTAGTTTACACATCACAGACCTTTCTCACTCCCAACTTTGTTTGTTGTTATTTTCTTTGTATTCAGTTTCGGCTTTATAATTTGTTCACTTAATGTACAATTAGCTTTATTATAGTCCTCACTACTTGTGTGTTAAACTGATGAAGGTCGAATGACCGGAAACGTCTTGCTTTTTAAGTTTTTAATAGTTACTCTCGAGGACAGAAAGTGGTTGGAGGATTATCATCTTCTTTTCTGCAAATTATTCAATTTATTATTTCAAAGGAATTACTATGAATCCGTCCCGGATCCTTCCACCAGCAGTCCATTGTTTTACTTCATATACTTCTATATATATATCTATATATATATATATATATATATATATATATATATATATATATATATATATATATATATATATATATATATATATATATATATATATATATATATATATATATATATATATATATATACTATATATATATATATACTATATATATATACTATATATATATATATATATACATATACATATACATATATATATATATATATATAATAAATCCACAGTAACTCGTGCTACACTTTTGGGCATCCTTTTACATACTTCATGCTCAGCTTTTTCAAACTGACTTGATTTAAATCTTTATTTTTTGGATTGTAATACCTAACATACAAGGCACAAGGTTTGATACTCATAGTATTGCTAAATGAAGAAATCAACTTTTGTACATATGGGACAGCTTTGAAAAGCGATAACTCGTGCTACGTGCAGAGGACATGCTAAAAAATCACTCATATTTATTTTGATGGTGTCCTAAAACTAAAAGCTCTTAAATCTTATTAATTATCGAGGAAGTAACTACTATGCTAAAGTTTACCTTGGTGTAACTCAAAAAGATTTGCCCCTCATAGTTGTACATTGACTTTGAAAAAACATAGTAACTCGTACTACAGTTTGCCTGGCCGTACACAGAATGGTATAGTTCTACCACGTGTCAATGTTTCTTTATATGTATCCCCAAACAAATGGTAAAAAGATGAAATAACTCAATCTCAAACAATTAACACCAAAATAGTGCATTTATCATGTAAGCCCTACATGCATAGTACACCATGCCTTGTTACCATCCTGTTCAGCTATTTCAAATTTATGGTATTGTTCTACTAAATATTAAAGTTTCTTGATAACAATTTCCAAATAACTAACAAATTGATTAAATTTATGTACAAATAACGGTAAATTGAACATTCAACAGTTGATAGGATACATGTTTTACCATGAATTTGTTCATGGAATTTATAATGTATAGCAGGTGTATGATGCTTCAGTGGCATCTTCAAAACTGTATCTATTCTTGAATCCTTGTGAATTGTGGCACTTTTCACACAAATTCAATCAACAGTTTTTTTAGGCGAGGTACGAAGAAATGTTTGAGGCAACTTATGGGTGTAAGTAGGAAACTGTGGATTTGCTTGGTGTAAAGCTTCAACAGCAAATATAAAGTTTTTGTGGTATTTGCAGAGACACACATTGTGAGGAAGTTTACAACTAAGTAACACATGTTTGGGACGCAGTTCTGAAATTTCACGTTTGCCAACTTTGGCCACTGGATTTTCACCACAAAACAATTTGTATCTTTCAAGAATTGAAGAGGTCATATGCCGCACTTGAACTTTTTTCTTCACACTGCGGATTGTCACATAATCCTTTCTGCCCGGTGCTTGCCTACTGCCTACTAATGTCGTCTCGCTGATAAAAGTTTTTAACTAACTTAGGTGCTGGGTCTTTACAGGGGAGGGAGTTCCATTACAAAATTCATCAAACAGGTATCGGCCAATTTTGGGCCGTCTGTGAGGGGTTTTAGGGAGAGCCTTGTTTAATATTCGGCAAGCTCTTACAGTAGCCTTAGCTAATGTTATAGCACTCCTGAATGGAGATCTTTTTTTACTTCCTGCAGCTTCTGCTTTTCTTTGTTTCTTCATATCGCTGCACTTTTTTTAAGCGATTTTTGTCTTATTTCTTATTTTAGCAAGTTTCTGTTTTTTGTTGAAGAAGGATATTTGATGTATTTCATCCTTTTTCTTGCCACGATATTTTCTAGAATGTGATGCATTGCATTTTTTTGTATTCATCATATGTTCCCAATGCTTTCTTCTTTTCTCGATACCGCTTCTGCTCTGCTGGAGTCAAAGTCATTTTTCTGTAATAAAGAAACAGTTCTTTATTAATTTATTAATAATAATAATAATGAGGAATAATGAGGAAAATAATGAGGAATAATGATGAAAATAATGATAGTGAAATATAATTATGATATTAGAAAACTTTTATGACTGTCAATTTTGTTTTATTATTTTGCTACACCATCAAGTATCATATTGTTATTGTTGTTGTTTTTATTATTATTATTATTATCATTTTGATTATCATTATTACTTCTATTATTCAGAACAATCATAGAAGTAAATACAAAATTACAAGGGCGCTCTTGTGAACTGTCCTATTTTATAAGAATATTCCTGTGAATTTTCAAAAATTATACATGATAGAGAAATACTAAAAACAAGTTGGTGAAAAAAACATTTATATTTTATTTTAGAGGTGAAATTTTATTGAAGATTTAATTTTCATTAAGTAAAAACACACAGTAAATTGGTAAATTATAACTTTCAAGGAAATCTTTTGTTTTACTTTAAAATATAAATTACACTTTTTTCCTACTGAAATTATTAATGAAGATGAAAACAAGTATATACTTACTATTTAGTTATCCATACTCCCCTCTTCACTCCCACCCATTGATACTAACAAGAACCTCCAAAAAGATGTTTTAAAACGTTAAAAATAAAAATGTAATTAGAATATATAAGAAATAAATAAGAATTTTGCTGAATTGTATCCATTTGTCACCATCAAGCTGTAGGTCATTTCCTGTTAAAAGCATTTTTTGAGAAAAACAGTTTTGCTGTTTTTAAATTTGTGTAAATTTTGAATGAAATTTGATATTAACATACTTTTTACCAATAATTTGTTCTAAAATTGTCTATATTATATATGAATGAATGCAAATACATGGGAATATTCCTTTAGCAATGTTGTTGCTCCTCAATTTTGTCAAAATTTTCTTACAGAGTTCAGAACACATTACATTGCTGACCACTGTAACCCCCTCCCCTGCCATCATCCCTCCCGCCAGCAACACCAAACAACCCAAGATCTTTAAACTCTCATAGAAATACAGATCAAGATAAACAAAATAGTAATAGTTCAGTAATATTAAAGTTCTAGTTTGCAGGCACTATACTTAGTACATACACTATATGTCAATGAGCCAAACCAAGTACTGCATTTGTGTATTATCATGTATGACTCTTCATTACATAACTGTTCAGCAACATTTAACCAATTTACACAAATTCATTTAAACTAAAAAATAATTGCTTATTGCATAATATTAAAATAAAGAGTAGAAAAACAGCAACTTTACCTTTTCTTTGGTTGGATTGTAAAAACTGGAATAGCTGTAGCGGATAATATGCATCACTTCACTTTCCATATGTGTCAATGTCACATCTGAAACTGTGCCTATCACATGCTTATTACATGTCTCAGGCATCACTAGAAAGTTGTTTATATGATCACATAAATGCTTATTCATATCTGTAGTTTATAGCTTTCTATAGTAGCTAAGTGAAGTTTACAATAACTGTGTGTATCCTTTGCTGGTACAGGGGAAACAGGACTGTGGTAACTCGTGCTACTGGTAACTCGTGCTACAGTTTTCAAAGAGTCATTATCATGTGGTGGATAGTGTTTATAATTGAAAATCTTATTTATACTTAAGGCACTGTATCAATACAAGAAAAACAATTAGTGGGCATCAATTAAAATGCAAACGTTTTGTAATTATATAAACAATGTATCTCTCGGTAACTCGTGCTACACCATGCTTATTGCATCTGAAATTAAACAATGAAAAGAAAAATGAAGGGGGCATATAACATGTGATAGAAATTTCCGATAGACCATATTTCATAGATATGAAATGTATCTAATTTTAAAGAAAATGCCTATGTTTATTAGCCCACATGAAAAAATATCATAGTTGAACAGGATTTTTCCACTTTTACTTTTACAACTTCTCCCAAGAAATGATTTTTAAACAAAATGTTAGGCAAATGCCAAAATAAGTTTCTAAATTAATCCTTGCATGTGTTTGGAATAATAGGAAAGTGAAAAGGAGCTAAGTAGAGACGATTTTATTTTTTGGAGTCATGTCACTCTGGCATGGAATGTCCATATATATACATATATATATATATATATATATATATATATATATATATATATATATATATATATATATATATATATATATATATATATATATATATATATATATATATATATATATATATATATATATATATATATATATATATATATATATGTATACAAGGTATATATGTATGTGTGTATGGGTGTGTGTGTGTGGGGAGGTGTGTGAGTGTGTATGTATATGTATGTATGTATGTATGTGTGTATGTATGTTTGTATGTATGTATGTATGTATGTATGGTATGTATGTATGTATGTATGTATGTATGTATATGTATATGTGTACAGTGTGTATGTATGTATGTATGTATGTATGTATGTATATATGTATATATAATGAATGTAAGATGGTGAGAGAAAAATCATATGCCTCATCAGGATGTATATATATATATATATATGTATATATATATGTATATATATA
>JAIGNY010002217.1:0-115000 GCA_020152595.1 Chiridota heheva
TTTTTTTCCAAAATAAAAGTTTGGTCCATTTTGGAAGATTTTAGATACAATATTGAAAATTCGTGATCGAAAATGGAAGATTTTTTGTCCAAAATGCAAGATTTTTTTGTTTAATATTGAAGAATTTTGGTGCGAAATCATACATGCCATAGGAACAATATTGAAGATATTTGGTCCATAGTTGAAGATTTGTGACCCCAAATTTGAGATTTTTAGAGACTTATGGTCCCATTTGAAGAACCACCCTTTAAGTCCAAGGGGCATGCATGCTATTGATTACACTAGAAGATAGGACAATGCTCCATCTAAGGTCATTCTTTTCCAGTATAGAGTGTGTATTATCAATTGGCTGAAAATGATAGACACATTTTCAAGGAAGATACCCAGTTTCAAACGGTCAGGGTGAGGAACAGAAAGCAAATTCAAATCTAACATAAACATGACCTTTTGTGGGTTTTAGGTACAGGGCATATTTCCCCCAACGCTAAAAACATGAAGAAATCATGATAACAAAACAAAATCACTGGACATATTTGGGTGCTACATGGGTCACAAAAGCAAAGGATAACGTCATTCGCATATTGATGTACTTTGAAATAAAGTTTCGTTAATTTAATGTAAATCAGGCAAAATTTTAAAAGAATGATTACCAAAAAAATTCAGGAAAAACACACTTTGCCCAGTCTTCCCCTTCCGGAAACCTTGAAGATTTCTCAGTTGTTTTTCATGTGACCAAAATTGCTGAAATCAACAATCAAAGGTTTGCCAATTTTATTTATGAAAAGAAGAATGAAATCTACTTAGAGGCGCATTTGGGTTTCTATTTCTAAACAGGCAGATGATACTTTCCCCCGAAAAATGAGATAATTTGGGCAAATTTGTGAGGTTCATGGGCAAGGGCGGACTGAGGGTTAAAATTACATTGGCAGATTGGTCGATGTGTCCCAAAGGGGAGCTAAGACGGACTGAACGGGGGGAGTCTCTGAGCCCGTGGTGGGTCGCTTCGGCGAGATTTTTACGCTTTGTGAGGCATATAGACACTCATCAAAAAGTCATGGTCTGAAGTTTGGTTTTTATTTTGATGCACCATACTGCCAAAAGGGCTTAAAATCAACACCTTACAAGATTCTGTTTGACTACTTTCATGACAAATCCAATGGTTTTTAAGCCACAAAATATGATAGAATACATACAGAATTTGAGGAATCTGAGGCTATGACATCACAACTAGTCCGATTTCCGTCGTTTATACACAAATGATGCCAAACTTCAAACTTAAATATCTCCTTAACGGAATACATTTTTGAATGCTTTCTTCACTATTTTGTTTCTTTTGAAGTCCTCTTTCATATATCATAGACTTGCTTGACCCCTGAACTAATCCTTTAATTTTATTCAATTTCACTCATTTTACGTTGTAATTATTCTACTCGGTTCTTCTTTGCATACCTAAAATGATTGCAATCTTGATATGATGAAATTGCATCTGTCATGCAATAAGCATTGGGAAAATTCTTGTCTATGGATTACAGTGTGATATATCTCTTTTTACTGATACATTTAAAAAAAAAACCAATCTCACTTTCGCTAGATATTAATCATTTTATTATTTATTTGGTTGCCATGGCATCCAGTATACTTTCCAAGTGCAATAACCATGGAAACAATTCTAAGATAACTTCTCAATAATGACGTTTGATGATTTAATTATGCAATATATCTAAATAATTGTTAGCTTTTTAAACACGTATTTCTGAGTGGCTCTTCAATTTTCTAATTTTTTAAAGGCCACATATAGTGGTAACATGGAGATGAAAATATACTTCAATCAAATGTTTCTGATTGGTCGAAAGGATTACACAATCACAGTTAAGCCAATCAATTACCGCCACGGAAATGACGTTACTAGTGTGTATCGGATTTATTAGTGACGGGCCAAGGAATTTTCTGGAGACGAGATTATATACCTCTTTCAATATTCAAAGTAGTAAACTTTTGAATATTTGAAGTATCTGAAATTGTGCTCGTTTTTCATTTTTTGGGTTCAGAGTGTTTACTCTTTCAATAACCAAAGGTTTGGCCCTTATATTAACAGGTTCTGCGCTGTAAATAACGGGTGCAACAAATTTCATCAAACTAGTATCAAAGGCGAAGGCATTTTACCTTGCGAAGGACGACGAGGGATGACGAAGGACGACGAGGGATGACGAAGGACGACGAGGGATGACGAAGGACAACGAGGGATGACGAAGGACAACGAGGGATGACGAAGGACGACGAGAGATGACGAAGGACGACGAGGGATGACGAAGGACGACGATCTCGGTATCTTAGTTTTCATATTTTTGGCCTCAGCTTGAGCCATGGGAGGATGTATCATCAAAGCTCCAAGCATGCCTTTCAGATATAGTCAGTTGGATGCAGGTAAATTGTTGAAAACTTAATCAAGACAAAACTGAATTCATTGTATTTACACCACACTTTCAGGGTAATGCTATTCAAGACTTATGTATGAATATGGGACCTTACACCATACGTTCTGTTCCCAACATAAGGAATTTGGGTCTGCATCTCGATCATAATCTTATTATGGAAAACCAAATTGACTCTGTCTTTAAGTCCTGTTAAAAAATTTTTCTGGCAGATCAGAAATATTGGCAAAATTAGGAGGTATATAACTGATGATGCTTGTAAGCCTCTTAATGCATGCCCTTGTAGCATCAAAATTGGATTACTGCAATGCCCTACTATATGGTCTGCTTCATAACCTTACCGTTAGTGAGTCCAAAATTGCGCTGCACGGCTTGTAAGTCGCACTCATAGACATGAACACATTACACCTGTTTTATGTAACTTACATTGGTTGCCTATGATCATTGTGGGTACAGTTATAAAATCCTTATATACATATAAGTCACTAAATGGTTTAGCCCTGTTTACCTCACTGATTTAATACATAAATACCGGCCAGCTCGATCTCTTCGATCAGAATCCAAGTCATTACTTACAAAACCTGTCATGAAAACTGCTGCATACGGAAACAGGTGATTTGATCATTCAGCTGCTACATTGTGGAATAATTTACCTGATAAAGCCAAGTGTGCCAAAAACATAGATGATTTTAGGAAACTTGTAAAAACCTTTCTTTTTAGATCTACTTTCTATTAATCGTGCTTTTATACTATTCATAATGTTAGTGTTATCTATGCAGTTCCCATTTTACACATATTTAATGTACATATTCCCCCTCTTTTACCATTTTTATATTTACATTTACGATTTATATATCTGTATATTTTTTCTTAAATTGTGTCTCTTATTGTAAAGCGCCATAGAGCAATTTCTGATTGGATAGGTCGTTATATAAATTTTGTATAATAATAATAATAATAATAAAAAGAAAAAAATACGGTTGAAGACTTTCCTCAAAACATATGAAAACAATACAGCTTAGAAAAGGACAAATTGACACATTAACGAGATTGAATTTATTAGGTTTGTGAAGGTTGTCTTGTAAAATCATTTTCCTTAAACAATACTATTACAATTTGTTCAATGACTTCATTGCAGGTTTTTCTATTATGAATATCTCATGAACATTAAGCTATTGCGGTAATACAAATCACCTATTTTTTCATACTATACTGTACAAATCTTTTTATCTATATAAAAATATCATCATAACATTTTCACGCTGAATATCATGTCCAACTTAATTAAACAAAACCTGAAACATGTCCATGATACATTGTTACACAACATTAATGCAATATTTCTAGAATATTATATCATTATTGAAAATATCAAAATGTAATCCCAATCGTATATGCAATACATTTTGATATATAACAAGCGGTTCTTATCAAATGTAAGGTGGACATTTGGATAATATCATGAAATATAGTTTTGCATATATCTTGCATATAGTTTTGCATATTAATGACTATTATATCACTAAAAGCTCTATAAGGAAAACATACTACTTTGATTGAAAATTTTCTACTGAAGTAAGCTTCATGATATATGACAGCTTTCATGTGTAATTCATGCTGAAAAGTTTCTCTTTAAGCCTACCCGCACCCGACATCTGAGTTAATCCTAAAAACTCAGGTATGACAATTACCAACCCGACTTCCTGTTCAGTGTATTGTGTTTACACTCCAAACAATGATTGTTTATCTGCCATTCCCATGCACACCACAGCCAAGTAGCCCAAGGCTATTTGTGTGTATAAGATTAAACAAAGCCAGAGCTGAATTATCAAGGCACTATTGTGATTGAAATTACTCATCTGTTAGGTGTCTTAGTGAAAGAAAAGTTTGTTTTCAAACTGGTGATAAAAATAGCTGTGTATCATAATGCCCGAGGTAATAATGTACATTAACTGTGAATGACTGACGGACCATTTCTCCTAAGGAAAGATATTGCTTCATGAACATAATTTCTAGTAAGAGGTACAACAATTTCTGACCAAATGTTTTTGAGTCTTAATCATAACTCCAACTAAAATTGAGCAGAAATAGACTAATTTCTCATCATTTTCATTAACTGATAATTACATAAAAAGTTCAAAGGAATTTCATAAAGATTTAACAGTCTGATTTTAAGATTTGACTTTCTGCCAGTCATACATTACAAAGTAAGCATCAGGGACTGAAAAACTACTTGTCCTCTTGGCCTAGACAACCAAAAATCATATCGTATTCAGGCAAGAAGATTTTTCCTCTAGATAACAAATGCGAGGTCATTGCCCAGTGGAGAAGTTGCGGTAGCTGATTTGTCCATGCATGTGTCAATTACAGCATTTTGAAAATTCCTTGAACTTTGATCAGTCATACTTTAAAATATATAAAAAAAATCAAAGATATTTGTCTGCATAAAACTTAATACTGTGTCTACTACATGACGTGTCCTTCTCCTTAAAAATTTGTTCCAGCAAATCATAACCACAAACTTACTGTAGCAAATAGTGAGACCACTTTATCTTAATCAAAATAACTACACAATAAGGACGTCATCCATTGCTAATATCATACTCAGCACCAACTTCGACAACAACTAAGGTTTTCAGAATAAAGAAAATAAAGAGGAAAAATCTGACCCGATCTGGTTATTTATCAGGTCGGGTCTGACTGTTTGAAACTTTTAGGAGCAGAACAACTAATGTAAGCTATTCAACTCTCAACCGCTGTACAATTTTACACAAGGAAGTACTTCCATGGGGAGCCTAATATTTGCAACCAGACATCGCAAACGATATACATCTCCTCGCCACTAATAACACATCCTCCACCCACTGTCCCACATGTCATTCCACCCTCTGTTCTGTTTAAACAACCAATGCAGAGGTCATTGCCCAGTAGACAAGTTGCTTTTAAGCTGATTTGGCGATGAACTTGTAAGATACAGCATTATAAAAATTCCTTGGACCTTGATAAATCATACTTGACATCAAAAACTTAAAGATTGGTCTACCTAAAATATAATACTGTGTAATGGGTTCTTCACATCTGTACACCTTTACAAAGGGAAGTCATTCCATCGGGAGGCCTAATATATTTGTAACAAGGCAACATATAACGATACAAATCACTTGCTGAAAGCATCACCAACAACTGCTACACCTCCACCTTCATGCCGTGCACAGATATCACCAACAACTGCTACACCTCTACCTTCATCCCGTGCACAGATATCACCAACAACTGCTACACCTCCACCTTCATCCTGTGCACAGATAGAACAAACAACTGCTTACCTCCACCTTCATGCCATGCACAGATATCACCAACAACTGCTACACCTCCACCTTCATGCCGTGCACAGATATCACCAACAACTGCTACACCCCTACCTTCATCCCGTGCACAGATATCACCAACAACTGCTACACCTCCACCTTCATGCTGTGCACAGATAGAACAAACAACTGCTTACCTCCACCTTCATGCCATGCACAGATATCACCAACAACTGCTACACCTCCACCTTCATGCCGTGCACAGATATCACCAACAACTGCTACACCCCTACCTTCATCCCGTGCACAGATATCACCAACAACTGCTACACCTCCACCTTCATCCTGTGTACAGATATCACCAACAACTGCTACACCTCCACCTTCATGCTGTGCACAGATAGAACAAACAACTGCTATACCTCCACCTTCATGCCATGCACAGATATCACCAACAACTGCTACACCTCCACCTTCATGCCGTACAGATATCACCAACAACTGCTACACAGATATCACCAACAACTGCTACACCTCCACCTTCATGCTGTGCACAGATAGAACAAACAACTGCTATACCTCCACCTTCATGCCATGCACAGATATCACCAACAACTGCTACACCTCCACCTTCATCCTGTGCACAGATATCACCAACAACTGCTACACCTCCACCTTCATGCTGTGCACAGATAGAACAAACAACTGCTATACCTCCACCTTCATGCCATGCACAGATATCACCAACAACTGCTACACCTCCACCTTCATGCCATGCACAGATATCACCAACAACTGCTATACCTCCACCTTCATGCCATGCACAGATATCACCAACAACTGCTACACCTCCACCTTCATGCCGTGCACAGATATCACCAACAACTGCTACACCTCCACCTTCATGCTGTGCACAGATAGAACAAACAACTGCTACACCTCCACCTTCATGCCATGCACAGATATCACCAACAACTGCTACACCTCCACCTTCATCCTGTGCACAGATATCACCAACAACTGCTACACCTCCACCTTCATGCTGTGCACAGATAGAACAAACAACTGCTATACCTCCACCTTCATGCCATGCACAGATATCACCAACAACTGCTACACCTCCACCTTCATGCCATGCACAGATATCACCAACAACTGCTACACCTCCACCTTCATGCCGTGCACAGATATCACCAACAACTGCTACACCTCCACCTTCATGCCGTGCACAGATATCACCAACAACTGCTACACCTCCACCTTCATCCCAAGCACAAATATCACCAACAACTGCTACACCTCCACCTCCATCCCAAGCACAGATATCTCCAACAACTGCTACACCTCCACCTTCATCCCGTGCACAGATATCACTAACAACTGCTACACCTCCACCTTCATCCCGTGCACAGATATCACCATCAACTGCTACACCTCCATCCCAAGCACAAATATCACCAACAACTGCTACACCTCCACCTTCATCCCAAGCACAGATATCACCAACAACTGCTACACCTCAACCTTTATGCCGTGCACATGTCACCAACAACTGCTACACCTCCACCTTCATCCCAAGCACAGATATCTCCAACTGCTACACCTCCACCTTCATGCCGTGCACAGATATCTCCAACAACTGCTACACCTCCACCTTCATGCAGTGCACAGATATCATCAACAACAGCTACACCTCCACCTTCCACTCATTTTTATCTTGCTCTGTAACATCGACTTAATCATTCACCTTTCACCAATTCCTTCCAGCTCCCACTCCTCATAATCTTCTAGTTAATATTCTTCCAAGTACCTCCCATCCCCAACTCCTATCCCATTGAGCTGTCCAAATCAAACTAAGACAGACCACAGGGGCCACTACCCCTCTTTCCTAGAGTAAAGGAGTACATTGGGTGCCATTTCAAAAGTTATATGAAACTACTATGTTTGCAATATTCACATATTACCTTAAGTGAAAAGGAAAAAAAAAGCTTGACTCACATTAAGGAAATATTTTTACCTACCCCATTTTTAAGGAACAAACTGTTTACAGCTTAGAACCTTACAGGCATTTAGAGCTGTACTGGAACTAAAGACTCTTTTTTCCTATTTCAGATCCTCATTAGAAATCTAAAATAAAGAAAATGCCCTCACTGGATCTTCTTCCCGGGCCCTTGTCCTTCTGCCACCCCTAAATCCAACGCATTCACCCTACCCGCCACCTTAAAAGCCAATTATCCTGCCCCACCCACCTATCATTCCACATCCACCTACTGTCCTCCATAAGCCTGTTATTGCCAATACACCTACAACTCCAACCCTATCATCCACCGTGTACCTTAATTCCATCATTTATCCACATCCACATCCCAATCATAATACACGTAACAAGGATTCATATAATTCTTCATTGTACCAAAGAAAATTACGTATAAGTGGCCCCAAGTATTGGAATTCTTTAGATGTGTGTTTACGTACCCAGCGATACCACTCCTTTAAATCAGCTTTTAAAGATATCTGTTAAACAATTATTGACCTCTTTATTTCATCCCTTCTATTGGCAAGGTGGTGTGGGTGGGATTAGGTAATAAGTGTTGATTATTTCCTTCTTCTTTTTCTTCTATTGGGTGGCCTGGAATTCAAATAAGCACTGCTTCCTCTAGGTCTCCTCCACATATTTGTTATCATGTAAAAAATTGTACATAAAATTAATCATGCGTATCCATTTAATGATATATGCTGCTGTATTATGCTTTTTCATGTACATTATAATATTTGTCACATGTTTTGTTGCAGAAATAAAAATTAAAAACAAATTAAAAAAATCCTAGCTTTCTGTGATTTTCTTCCCAAGGGCAGAAATTCATTTTCTCCAGTAACTGAACAATGGATTTATGGACAGACAGACAAACGAACCAATGGTACAGATTCTGTATCCCCATTTACACCGTAAACTGGGAATAAATATTTTCAGCCACTTATAGGCGCCTACTACCATAGACGGACAAAATTGAATACCAAAATAAATATGATAAATAATTTGATAAATAATTTCACAAATCACATCAATAAATGTGCAAAACTAATGAAAAGCTTTGTCTTTGTTGCTCAATAAAATTTTCTTTCAGAGCTAAATTTTTCGCATTGAGTCGGAGTTCTTATGAAATACAACTTGACATAACTTGAGGTCGTTCCACTTTAATAGCAATATTAAATGGTTAAAGAAACAACAAACATAAATATCACGATTCATCTGCATATAAAAGGTTGGAGAGTGACTCTACATTGCCCATGAACGTATCACGGCACTTGGGAGAACAGGATACAAACAAAAACGGCAGTTTATAGATGCCGAACGCCTTGCTGCATGGACGGATGATGCGCAAACCTGAACCATAGAGGGGGCCGTTACAGCAGTCGCAACTTGTATAGCTGTCAAAGACAAAGAAAGAGGGTTTGATTGAGATTTGAGATGTATTAACAACTGTGAAAAAGTGAGTGTGTGACATCACAATGTGGAGTAGACTCTTCACACTATGAACACTTTAACAGATTTTCGTTCCGAAAATCCTTAATTTTCACCACTGTTAAAACATTCACTGGAAAAATATGTTAAAACTAAAAAAGTACAGCTGTTCTTGCAACATTGAAAGAATTCACAGCTGCAGTATTTACTAACACTGTGGAAGCAACCTTCAAAATACAGCCATTGAAATCTTCCATTTGGTAAGTGGTCAGTAAATCTGTATCTGGGGACTGGGGAAGGAGGACTAAATATGTTTGTAGAGGGAAGCATGATGAAGGAAGGAGTTAATTTTATCCGGAGGTTTTTTTTGGAAGAGCTCAGCTACTGAGTCGTAGGCAGCGAAGGAAGCTCTGGGAAGGTTGTACAGGGGACAAGCAATGAGAATGTGATGGACTGTGAGGGTGCAATGGCTATTGTTGCAGCGGGGTGGGGGGGAACCAGTAAGGAGATGGGAGTGAGTGAGGTGGGTGTGACCTATTCTAAGACGGGTAATGTGGACGTTTTCGACACGGGATAGGTTGTGAGTAGTGGGTTTGATCGGAATTGTGGGCTGGATGACATGGAGTTTGTTATCAATTTGGGAGTTCCATGAGGTTTGCCAGCAGTCACGAACAAGGGAAGCGATAAGCGGTTTGATGTCAGAGAGGGTTTTTGGAAAAGGGGTAGGGAGGAGATTGAGGGCAAGCTTAGCGACTGCATCAGCCCTGTCATTGCCAGGGATGCCAACATGGCTGGGTATCCAGAAGAAAATAACACTTTTCCTGTGGAGGGTGGGCGAAAGGAGTTTCCGGAGGAGGAGGTGGGATGTGAGGTTATCCCATTTAAGATTGAGTAAAGAAGTAAGAACAGCCTTTGAGTCGGAGAAAATGGCAAAGTGGCTGAGAGGAGAGTAACTCTAAAAAGTTGAGGGCGAGGAGAATGGCCTTAGCCTCTGCAGAAAAGATGGGTGAGTCAGGAAGTCTGCTACTGAGGGTGATGTCTTGGATGACGGCAGTTGCAGCTGTCTTGTTGCCTTCCTTTGAGCCATCAGTATAGATGGAGGTGTAATTTGAGAGTTGGTCTTTAATTTGGTTGTGGAGATTGATGAAGAGGTTAGGGTGGGTTTGAGTTTTGTGATGAGTGGAGAGGCCCAGGTGGACAGAAGGGAGGGGGTGGCCCAAGGATGAAAAGTGGGCCAGGAGAAGGTGCCAAGAGTGGCAAGGTTGATGCCAATATGGAAGAGGTCTAATTTTTTTTTTTTGGAGAGGATTTTTAAGAGCAGTGAATTTCAGATGAAATAAAAGATAAAAAAGTACATATTTTTTCATGGTAGTGAATTTAACAGATTTCTGACAAATTCAACACCATTACAGTGTTCATAGTGTCAACGGTCATTTCTAAACAATGCTGTGGGTACCTGTAAAAAGTTAATATCTTGTGCTGACATGGAACAGTATGATAGCACCTTCTTTACTCTCAATGTCCTCTGTCACATTAAACGAAATAATTGACATCAAATGAAAATATCTGACCACATCAAATGAAAATATCTGACCACATCAAATGAAAATATCTGACCACATCAAATGAAAATATCTGACCACATCAAATGAAAATATCTGACCACATCAAATAAAAATATCTGACCACTAAGAAAAAAATATTAAAGTAGAACAGCAAAACCTTTCCAGTTCAACTCCTAGTGTTAAATTTCTCCAAAATAAAAACTGTCTAAATAAAAAGTCAAAACTGAAAATAAAGTAAAGAAAAGTAAAGTATCTTAAATATATCATTATCTGACCACTTAAAATGAAAATATCTGACCACTATCCAGGAAAAAGTATTCAAATAAAACTGCCAAAAGCTTTCTGTTTACAGCCCTCAGCGTTAAGCTCTCTAAAGTATAAATATCTAAGTCAAAACATAATGGAAGAGAAAAATATCTTAAATATCTATATCTGACTGCACAAATGAAAATATCTGACAACTAAAGTATATCTTAAAATATTCTTCAAAAACTTTTTCTTTTCAACCCTCAGCATTAAATTTGTCCCATGTTAAGATATCCTCCAAGTCAAAACAAAAAGAACAAGAAAAACAAGTTATCTATTTCTAATAATAATATCTATTTGTAATAACAGTATCTATTTCTAAGAATATAGTTCATTCCATAAACATGAAAACTCACCTGTCAATGGCCCTCTGTAAAGCATCAGACAACTCAAACTTGTCATCAATTCCATTGATCTTACACACCACCAATGAGAGATCAGACAATCTCTGTAAGAAAATACATGTAAATTACATGTAAATATTATACAAATAACATGTAAATATATGCAAATTACATGTTAAAATGATTAGCAAATTACATGTAAAAAAGTGGCAAATTACTTTGAAAATCATGCAAATTAGATGTAACATGGAGTGTAGTTAGGGGTCAACCATGTCACTTGAAGCATGCCCCCACCCCTTCCCCACTCACTAACACACACAGCTTCCCAAAAGGTAAAAAGGTCTACAAATGTTGCTAAAATGTCTAGATGTTTTGCTAAAAGGTCCAGGTCTTGAGGTAATGACCATTTTTTACTTTGTTTTGCTCTTCAGTAAACTGTAGCCTCTAAGCAATTTGAAGACCACTCATATTGACACAATTTAGGAAAAACTCACCTGCGGCATGTTACGACTATTTTCTTTCCAAAAGAGGGGGTGCATGAAGTTATTGTAAACTCTCAAATAGCGCAACTTTCTTAGCTTCAGAGCACCGCAGGGGAGGGCAGCAAGCTGATTACCCTCAATGTTGAGACATTTCAAATTCCTAAAAAGAGCAAAGATAAAAAGGAGACATGGTTTCTGCCACTACTTTAAGGTCCAAGAGGCAACAATAGCTTTATTGTTTTAAAATAAATAAAAACACTGAAAACATACAAATATCATTGAAATCTGTTAAAGAAATACTCACTCTATGGCAGAGGTATCACCAACTTGTCACTACACCCCCCCCCCCCCCTTCACCCCTCCTCCCCCTCCTAATTAACTTATGCTCACCTAAATTATGTAAGGGCAACATCAAATTGCATGTGTGTAATACTGAAGACATTTTTCACTCCATCATTTCATCCTGCACTCAAACTTTTAGCCCCCTTCTCCCGAAAACATACAAATATCATTGAAATCTGTTAAAGGTACACTCACTCTATAACAGAGGTATAGCCAACTTGTGAATACCTTTCGCTGATGTGATTTAGGAAGGAGAGAAGATAGTGAGGTAAACAGGGAATAGATAGGGAAAGGAGAGGTTAGATGTTGTAGGGAATAGATAGGGAAAGGAGAGGTTAGATGTTGTAGTAGTAGTTGGTATGATGCAGAAAGGAGAGAAGATAGTGAGGTAAACAGGGAATAGATAGGGAAAGGAGAGGTTAAGATGTTGTTGTAGTAGTTGATGTGATGCAGAAAGGAGAGAAGATAGTGAGGTAAACAGGGAATAGGTAGGGAAAGGATAGGTTCAGATGCTGTTGTAGTAGTTGATGTGATGCAGAAAGGAGAGAAGATAGTGAGGTAACCAGGGAATAGGTAGGGAAAGGAGAGGTTAGATGTTGTAGTAGTAGTTGGTGTGATGCAGAAAGGAGAGAAGATAGTGAGGTAAACAAGGAATAGGTAGGGAAAGGAGAGGTTCAGATGCTGTTGTAGTAGTTGATGTGATGCAGAAAGGAGAGAAGATAGTGAGGTAAACAGGGAATAGCTAGGGAAAGGAGAGGTTTAGATGTTGTAGTAGTAGTTGGTGTGATGCAGAAAGGAGAGAAGATAGTCAGGTAAACAGGGAATAGATAGGGAAAGGAGAGGTTAGATGTTGTAGTAGTAGTTGGTGTGATGCAGAAAGGAGAGAAGATAGTGAGGTAAACAGGGAATAGATAGGGAAAGGAGAGGTTTAGATGTTGTTGTAGTAGTTGATGTGATGCAGAAAGGAGAGAAGATAGCGAGGTAAACAGGGAATAGGTAGGGAAAGGAGAGGTTTAGATGTTGTAGTAGTAGTTGGTGTGATGCAGAAAGGAGAGAAGATAGCGAGGTAAACAGGGAATAGGTAAGGAAAGGAGAGGTTAGATGTTGTTGTAGTAGTTGGTATGATGCAGAAAGGAGACAAGATAGTGAGGTAAACAGGGAATAGCTAGGGAAAGGAGAGGTTAGATGTTGTTGTAGTAGTTGATGTGATGCAGAAAGGAGAGAAGATAGTGAGGTAACCAGGGAATAGGTAGGGAAAGGAGAGGTTCTGATGTTGTTGTAGTAGTTGATGTGATGCAGAAAGGAGAGAAGATAGTGAGGTAAACAGGGAATAGATAGGGAAAGGAGAGGTTTAGATGTTGTTGTAGTAGTTGGTATGATGCAGAAAGGAGAGAAGATAGTGAGGTAATTAGGGAATAGGTAGGGAAAGGAGAGGTTCAGATGTTGTTGTAGTAGTTGGTATGATGCAGAAAGGAGAGAAGACAGTGAGGTAAACAGGGAATAGCTAGGGAAAGGAGAGGTTTAGATGTTGTTGTAGTAGTTGGTGTGATGCAGAAAGGAGAGAAGATAGTGAGGTAAACAGGGAATAGATAGGGAAAGGAGAGGTTTAGATGTTGTTGTAGTAGTTGGTATGATGCAGAAAGGAGAGAAGATAGTGAGGTAAACAGGGAATAGATAGGGAAAGGAGAGGTTAGATGTTGTTGTAGTAGTTGGTATGATGCAGAAAGGAGACAAGATAGTGAGGTAAACAGGGAATAGGTAGGGAAAGGAGAGGTTCAGATGTTGTTGTAGTAGTTGGTATGATGCAGAAAGGAGAGAAGATAGTGAGGTAAACAGGGAATAGGTAGGGAAAGGAGAGGTTCAGATGTTGTAGTAGTAGTTGGTATGATGCAGAAAGGAGAGAAGATAGTGAAGTAAACAAGGAATAGGTCGGGAAAGGAGAGGTTCAGATGTTGTTGTAGTAGTTGGTGTGATGCAGAAAGGAGAGAAGATAGTGAGGTAAACAGGGAATAGGTAGGGAAAGGAGAGGTTCAGATGTTGTAGTAGTAGTTGGTATGATGCAGAAAGGAGAGAAGATAGTGAAGTAAACAAGGAATAGCTAGGGAAAGGAGAGGTTCAGATGTTGTTGTAGTAGTTGGTGTGATGCAGAAAGGAGAGAAGATAGTGAGATAAACAGGGAATAGGTAGGGAAAGGAGAGGTTCAGATGTTGTTGTAGTAGTTGGTATGATGCAGAAAGGAGAGAAGATAGTGAGGTAAACAGGGAATAGGTAGGGAAAGGAGAGGTTCAGATGTTGTAGTAGTAGTTGGTATGATGCAGAAAGGAGAGAAGATAGTGAAGTAAACAAGGAATAGCTAGGGAAAGGAGAGGTTCAGATGTTGTTGTAGTAGTTGGTGTGATGCAGAAAGGAGAGAAGATAGTGAGATAAACAGGGAATAGGTAGGGAAAGGAGAGGTTCAGATGTTGTTGTAGTAGTTGGTGTGATGCAGAAAGGAGAGAAGATAGTGAGGTAAACAGGGAATAGGTAGGGAAAGGAGAGGTTCAGATGTTGTTGTAGTAGTTGATGTGAGGCAGAAAGGAGAGAAGATAGTGAGGTTAACAGGGAATAGGTAGGGAAAGGAGAGGTTTAGATGTTGTTGTAGTAGTTGATGTGAGGCAGAAAGGAGAGAAGATAGTGAGGTTAACAGGGAATAGGTAGGGAAAGGAGAGGTTTAGATGTTGTTGTAGTAGTTGGTGTGATGCAGAAAGGAGAGAAGATAGTGAGGTTAACAGGGAATAGGTAGGGAAAGGAGAGGTTTAGATGTTGTTGTAGTAGTTGGTGTGATGCAGAAAGGAGAGAAGATAGTGAGGTAAACAGGGAATAGGTAGGGAAAGGAGAGGTTCAGATGTTGTTGTAGTAGTTGGTGTGATGCAGAAAGGAGAGAAGATAGTGAGGTTAACAGGGAATAGGTAGGGAAAGGAGAGGTTTAGATGTTGTTGTAGTAGTTGGTGTGATGCAGAAAGGGAGAGAAGATAGTGAGGTAAACAGGGAATAGGTAGGGAAAGGAGAGGTTCAGATGTTGTTGTAGTAGTTGTGTATAATGCAGAAAAGGAGAGAAGATAGAAAGTAAACAGAGGAATAGGTGGGAAAGGAGGGGTAGGGAAGAAAGGGAGAGAGAGGTTTAGATGTTAGATGTTGTTGTAGTAGTTGGTGTGATGCAGAAAGGAGAGAAGATAGTGAGGTAAACAGGGAATAGGTAGGGAAAGGAGAGGTTCAGATGTTGTTGTAGTAGTTGGTGTGATGCAGAAAGGAGAGAAGATAGTGAGGTTAACAGGGAATAGGTAGGGAAAGGAGAGGTTTAGATGTTGTTGTAGTAGTTGGTGTGATGCAGAAAGGAGAGAAGATAGTGAGGTAAACAGGGAATAGGTAGGGAAAGGAGAGGTTCAGATGTTGTTGTAGTAGTTGGTATAATGCAGAAAGGAGAGAAGATAGTGAGGTAAACAGGGAATAGGTAGGGAAAGGAGAGGTTTAGATGTTGTTGTAGTAGTTGGTGTGATGCAGAAAGGAGAGAAGGTTTTTTGAGAGATGTTTTGTGGAAGAGCTCCGCAATGAAGTTGAAGGTGTTGACGAAAGCTCTGGGGAGAGTGAGGATTATGTTTGTAGTTGGGTGTCCCACTCTATTTGACAGTGGTTGTGGAAGTTGATGAGGGGTTCAATGTCCGAGTGAGTTTTAGGGGATGGGAGGGTAGGATGCTTATTTGGTGGCTGTAACAGCTCTATCATTACCTGAGATTCCCACATTGGAAATTCATTGGAATACAATGCTTTTGCATTAAATGGAGGGACAGAAGTTTTTGAGGATGAGATGGAATCAATTTCAATTTATGTATAGATTTTTTAGAATAAAATTCATATTATGGAAAGAAGCGAGGACCGATTTGAATAAAATAGGGTAGCGGAAGAGGAGTATTTGATGTAGTCGGGAGGTAGTAGTATAGCTTCTGTTTTGGCAGAGACGTATCAATAAAATAACAAAGTTCTAAATTCATACAGCAGGTACACCAGATGGAAATCAAAGCCTCAGTCTATTAACAAGTAGGAGGCGATCAAAATCCTTCACTTACTTCAAATACTTCATTTCGTTTGGTAAGAACGATAATTTATTGTATGATATATCCAAGTACTCCAATGGAAGATGAAACAATCTGAAAAGAAAAAAAATTACATTACGACGTTTGAGGCATCTTAATAAGTCGAGGCCCAAAATGTGTCCAATTATTTTAAGCTTTAAATGGGTGTTTTAACAGAATGTGGATGCTTAGCAAAAACATACTTGTTTAAAATCTTTTGATATCTAGAAAATAGCCATGGTGCCTGACGACTAGGCACCCTGTTCTATTTTTATATCAATCCTTTGTTTTCTAATCATCTGCCACAACTTTTAAGGAAGAGCTTTTCCATCTTAACCCTGGTTAAACTGAAATTGAGTAAAGAGTTGGGCCCCCTTTCTGGTCCCGGTTTGACAAGGATTATCATAAAACCTTGTCAAATTGAAATTGAGTGAAAGTAGGCCCCTTTTTGGCCATGGTCCAACAAGGTTTAATATTAACCCTTGTCGGACTGATAATGAGTAAAGAGCAAGTCACCTTTCCACTCCCGGTTAAACAAGGGTTACCATTAAACCTTGTTAGGCTGAAATTGATTGACAAGTTGGTCCCCTTTCTGATCCCGGTCCAACAAGGGTTACCATTACACCTTGTTAGGCTGAAATTGATTGAAGAGTTGGTCCCCTTTCTGGTCCCGGTCCAACAAGGGTTACCATTAAACCTTGTTAGGCTGAAATTGATTGAAGAGTTGGTCTCCTTTCTGGTCCCGGTCCAACAAGGGTTACCATTAAACCTTGTTAGGCTGAAATTGATTGAAGAGTTGGTCCCCTTTCTGGTCCCGGTCCAACAAGGGTTACCATTAAACCTTGTTAGGCTGAAATTGATTGAAGAGTTGGTCCCCTTTCTGGTCCCGGTCCAACAAGGGTTACCATTAAACCTTGTTAGGCTGAAATTGATTGAAGAGTTGGTCCCCTTTCTGGTCCCGGTCCAACAAGGGTTACCATTAAACCTTGTTAGGCTGAAATTGATTGAAGAGTTGCTTTCCTTTTTGGTCCCGGTCCAACAAGGTTTACCATTAAACCTTGTTAGGCTGAAATTGATTGAAGAGTTGGTCCCCTTTTTGGTCCCGGTCCAACAAGGGTTACCATTAAACCTTGTTAGGCTGAAATTGATTGAAGAGTTGGTCTCCTTTCTGGTCCGGGTCCTACAAGGGTTACCATTAAACCTTGTTAGGCTGAAATTGATTGAAAAGTTGGTCCCCTTTTTGGTCCCGGTCCAACAAGGGTTACCATTAAACCTGGTTAGGCTGAAATTGATTGAAGAGTTGGTCCCTTTTTTGGTCCCGGTCCAACAAGGGTTACCATTAAACCTTTTTAGGCTGAAATTGAGTGAAGAGCAGGTCCCATTTCCGGCCTGATCCGACAATGTCTCTAAAACATTTTTTTCATCCAAATGTTGACCATATTTAAAAAAAAAAAACAATCTTTAGTCAATAATAAGTGTGGATTCAGATCATTACAAAGCATTTATTCTATGTGAGAAAATGGCAAGCTTTTCAACTGATTACATTACAAAGTTGTTTATTTATTGCAGAGGCAAGATCAGAACCGGTTTTGAGTTGATTATTTTGTGTTTACAATTTTTGACCACTGAATGGATGAACACCTACATGTACACTATGTATTATTGATCAGTCCACATACTATATAGTTAATGACATCCATTTTAGCCATTAGGCCCATAGACCTCTTCAAACCAAGTTTAGCCGAATGTGATTTCTTCAGTACTTCAACTAATAACCTGTTGGGGGAACCTTTTCTTTGTTTCCCAATCAATCAGGTGCAGTTTTGAGGAAATAATTGTAAGCAGCAATACACGCGTGTATTTCCTTCATGTATAACACACAAAAGATACATGCGCTTGAAAATACTGTCTCATACGCTTGGTCCCATACAGTGTGTGAATTGTGCAGACGGCCAAGGTTCCCCCAGTTTTTGATTGGTTAATAACATTCCCAGAGTATACGATTGGTCCATTATGGACACGTGAATCTCAGACATGTGACATTATTTAAACCAGATATCACAAACGATACAGATCCCCTCACCGCTAAGTACATGTTTTCTAGCCTCTGTTACACCTGCCATCCCACCCTTTGTTCCACATGCCATACAATGCTACTTCCAGCCCTATAGGAAATCATGCACGAAAATTCAAATGCCATTCCACCACATGACCCATATGTCATTACACCTGCAATCAAGATGACATCCAACCATGACTTGCCAACCTGTCCCACATGCCATCCTTCCCTGTAACACGTGCCATACCACGTGTCATCCCACCCTGTCCCCCATGCCATCCCTCCTTGTACCAAGTGCCATCCCACCTTACCCCACAGGCCATTTCATGCAATCCCACATGCTATTATACCGTCCCACATGCCATCCCACAGAAATCCAGATGACTTTCAATACATGTCCCAAATGTCATGTAACCCTGCCCCACATGTCATCCCACCCTGTCCCCATGCCATACCACCTCATCCCACATGTCATCCCAGCCTATCATAAATGCCATTACACCACCTTGTTTCACATGCCATGCCAACCCTGTCTCACATGCCATCCCTCCATGTCGTACATGCCATGACATCCTCTCCCTCATTCCTTAGCACCTTGTTCCACATGCCAACCTGTCCCACATACCACCCTGTCTCACATGCCACCCTGTCACACATGCCATCTCACTCTGTCACATATTTCACCACATCCTGTCCCCCATGCCATCCCATCTTAATTTCAATTCCTACATCTACCAATGATTATGCCATCTTCCACCCGGCATTCTTTCCTCCCATACCTCACTATCATCCCAACATGCCCCATTCACCTACCATCCTCCATTAATCTACTATCCTCCATTAATCTACTATCCTCCATTCACCTACCATCCTCCATTTCCCAACATGCCCCATTCACCTTCCATTCCTGTTTCACCTATTATCCCAACCACCTTTTGCCATCCATTTATCTACCAAATATACTCTTAACACCAACCAGCCATGTAACCAACCAATCATCTAAACCTTCACTATAACCTTCACTCACTCCACTGCAGCACAGCTCCCCCACCATGAATTTAATCTGACCCTCCCAATAAACACATACTCAACTTTTTTCCCTTTATAAACCAAATAGGGCTGATCTATCTACCAAATAAAAATAAAAATTCATTGTGGATTCACTTTATAATAAGTCTATTTTGTTTCCACTTTATTCTAGCAAAACCTTAGTTTTTTCCCTATTCATTCCAAAGACACTTCATTATAAATTCCATTCTGTCATCACTTCTATTATTTAACTTTTTTTTATCTCAAAACTTGCTATTCAAGTCTGAAATGCATTTGTTCCAAGTTTTTTTCAAAGTAAGATTTTCCTTTATATAAATTTCTTTTCATAAAAATAGTTGGAATTTCTTTTTGAGGGCTAGAATCTATTCTTCTCCAGTAGCTGAACAATGCATGAGGTCGGACGGACAATGGATGTGAACAAACGAATGGATAGACGGACGGAAAAAAAAGATGCTATATCCCCTCCTCACCAGCTTCGTTGGAGAGAGGATAATATGTTTTCTGAAATTGACGATTCAGATTTGAAAAGGTCTATAGGGCCAGTGCTTTTCCCCGGTTTCCAAAGCCCAAGCATATAAGAGCATATAACTCCCCTGGACGGGATGCCAGTCCATCACAGGTTAGCTCCCCAGCAATGCTGGTACTTATTTTGCAGCTGGAGCAAGTAAAGTGTCTTGCTCAACAACACAATCAAGCCTGGTACCTTTTGTATACAAGCATGACTCCTTAACCACTGCACCTCACATACTCTATAATGTGACGTTAGTAGTGGCCAATTACACAGCATGACATGTACCTCCGCTTTCCGTTTATGCAACCGCCAATTTTGGCCAAAATGACGACTCGCCAGAGCAAGGGCAACCTAATATGATATCATTATTTGCTTGTCCTGCACCTGACATGCCAACTCTAGTGTAATATGATGCCTCTATCTGATGCACGTGGCGTTATTAATGCCCCTATAATAGAATACTGAAAGGAAAGAGCTTGCACACTTAATGAGAATGCAATAATGCACTTAGGCAGTTATCTTCATGTTCACATAACTAGACATGCCTTAAGTTTCAATGAAAAGTTTACAATTGATGTTTTGCTGACAGCTTCTACGGTATAAACCCAATGTCAATGAACATTAATCCACTATTGCAGATAAAAACTTTAAAACAACATCTTTAATTATTATTTTTATATGCGTAAAATATGCTAATAAAAATTCATCAAATTGACCGTATGCACCCCTAAAATTGGTCAGGAAATCGTCAAACTTACCTTATAGGCAAAGTGCTTAACAAATTGAACGACACCACCAAGGTTCTAAGCTTTCCCAGCTTGTGAATGTCATGTGGCAGCTCTTTTAATGGGTTGTTTCGAAGCTTCAAGACTTCAAGATTCTTGAATAAAAGGACTTCTTCTGGAAACATCTACGGAAATAAAGAAACATTTTCAAATTCTTTAACTACAAAATGAGAAACAAAATGATCACAAGGTATTTTTTAGATATTTCCTAAAGGCTGTTCACAACCTTTGTATTATTCTGACTGGAGGTGTTATTTCTTCAATAGCCTAGATCAACTTAAGATACTGACTTTAGGTCAACTGAGAGGTGGAGGGCAACTACTCCTACATGGAATGAACAACAAGAAAAGTCACCACCAAATCTAGTAAAGAATTTAAAAGTTTGATAAGTTTGTTTCAAAAATTGCTTGGCAATCAGTAAAGTATGATCAATTTTTGACTTAATTCTCCCCACACACTCCCAGATGACTGCTGAGAGAAGACTCAGACTCGAGGACACTGTGTTTGACATCCCGAAGAAATAACTTTAAACTTGGAACTATGACAGCCAACACCTGGTCACAGAAGCTTGGCTGGCGAAGCACCACCTTAACGAATATGCTTCGTAAGGACACCGGACCAATCTCAACATCAGAAATGAAAGCAACAATGCTGGAAAGGATTCGATTGGAAGATCGGCTGAAGTACTAAGCAGTAATTCACCCCAATGTTGCAATTTTACCAGACACATACAATGATCAATACATAGCGGAGTAGGGTCCTAGCGTAGCCCAATACATAGCGGAGTAGGGCCCTAACATAGACTGGACGTTATATTTACTGTTTTATAGGGACAAAGGTTCTCCTCTTGCAGCTCTGATCAAGCTTGTGATCATTGCTGTGATCAAGCTTGGCAAATTTCTAGATATGTATAACCTTGGGCTACTTGGCTGTGGTGTGCATGGGAATGGCAGATATACAATCATTGTTTGGAGTGCAAACAATACACTGAACAGGAAGTCGGGTTGGTAATTGTCATACCTGAGTTTTCAGGATTACCTCAGGTGTCGGGTGCGGGTAGGCGTAAAGAGAAAAATTTTGGCATGAAAGCTATATCTTTCCTTAGAAGAAATGGTCCATCAATCATTCACAGTTATTGTTTCATGTTTGACCAGTGGTCCAGTCTTAACAGGGGGAAAGTCATGTTAAAATAAGTTATCATAAACAGTTGTTTAGATATGCAGTTGAATTATTCTTTTTTTTCGGAGGGGGGGGGGGAGGGGAGGGAGGACTCACTGATGTACCTCCATCTAAAGATGATGAAGGCAAAATACAAACTAATAATAAATAAGAGTAAATGCTATGAAAACATGGAGGATACTAATGATAATACAATGCAAAACATGGAGGATACTGATGATAATACAATGCAAAACATGGAGGATACTGATGATAATACAATGCAAAACATGGAGGATACTGATGATAATACAATGCAAAACAAATTAATGCATAGATCAAATTTGTCAAACTAAATGTCTGCAAAAAGCTTTATACATTTAGTGGGTTTTAAATTCTAGGAAACATTTATTTTCCAATTATAACAAATTCTGATGTTCCTATATAATTATTTGATCATGAATACAAAGCCTCTATACTTACCCTAAAATCATTAAAGGAAAGATTGAGGTATGTGATGGTCTTATTCAGAGGGCTAACTTCTGGCAGTGCAGAGATAAAGTGAGCCTGTTGAAGTATGAAAAAGATATGCTATTTATAGAAAATGACATCAACCATACATTGACAGGAATAACTATGCTGATCAAGGAGCTATAAAAGTTAGTGTCATTGCTAACAGTGGGGAGGGGAGGGGGTTATTAATAAACTCTGACATCACCCACACCCTGACAGAAGTAAATGTGGTGCAATAAAACTATGTGAGTCCGGGGCATCCCTAAGGTTATGAATACACTCTGACATCACACACACCATGACAGAAGTAAATGTGGTGCAATAAAACTATGTGAGTCCGGGGCATCCCTAAGGTTATGAATACACTCTGACATCACACACACCTTGACAGAAGTAAATGTGGTGCAATAAAACTATGTGAGTGCAAAGGTTATGAAAACATCACCCACACCCTGACAGAAGTAAATGTGGTGCAATAAAACTATGTGAGTCCGGGGCATCCCTAAGGTTATGAATACATTCTGACATCACACACACCTTGACAGAAGTAAATGTGCTGAAATAAAAACTATGGGAGTCCGGGACATCACTAAGGTGGAGGTTATGAATAAATACTGACATCACCCACACCTTGACAAAAGTAAATGTGGTGAAATAACCAGAACCACAAGGTTTTGTGGTTCAGATGCTTTTTTTCATATGCTGATTGATTTGCAAAGTTTTGTATTAATTGTAATGTCACTGCATATCATGAAATATTTGTTCCAGGATATTTATTGATAAGCCACGACCAACATACAGATCAATAAAATAGACGTACCTATTGACAACACTAGCATGTGCACAATAATCAACAACATTATCATAGCAAGTGTGATGCAAAAAAGACACACGATTGCTCATATATCATATTTGAAGAAATTCACATTATGCCCCGCATACTCAATAATATGCATGGTATCAATACCAAAACCAATCAGGCACACCCACAGACCATGGGCTATCTGTGTACTACATACATATGACTTGAATCCAGTTTATCATTCTTGAGATATAGTGTTAACAAACTCTTTTCAGCAAAATCATATTAAGCCCTGCCAACTATGCATATTAATGAAATTCAAAGTTTTCATACCATGAATATGTACACACTAGCTAATATCAAAACTGTACCAAATATGAAACAAAACAGATATGCAGTTGTTGTTAATATATGACCTTTTCAAGAGTTTTACATTAAGCCCTGCTTACTCATTAATATGCATGACATCACCACCAAAACCCAGAGAGCACATCTACGGACCATGGGCTATCTGTACTACAGTACATATGATATGAATCCACTGTACCATTCTTGAGATATCTTGTTTACAAGCTGTTTTCAGTGTTTTATGAGCTCAGCGTCACACACACATACCCACACATATGCCATTATGACCGCATAGGTTCCTGATGCTATCGCATCGGAACCAAAAAAAAGTCAGGGGCTATAGGGTGTGATGTCAGGGCCATCACCCACACCCTGACAGAAGTAAATGTGGTAACGCCAGGCAGGGCATAGGGGATGAATAAATACTGACATCACCCACACCTGACAGAAGTAAATGTGGTAACGTCAGAACTACGGCTGTCAGGCCATCAGCCCTGATATCACCCACACCCTGTCAGAAGTAAATGTGGTAACGTCAGAACTACGGCAGTCAGGGGCATCCGTAAGGTAGGGGGTTATGAATAAATACTGACATCACCCACACCCTGACAGAAGTAAATGTGGTAACGTCAGAACTAAGGCAGTCAGAGGCATCCCTGAGGTAGAGCATTATCAATAAATACAGACATCACCCACACCCTGACAGGAATAAATGTGGTGCCATCAGAATTACAGTAGTCAGGGCCATCCCTATGGTAGGGAGTTAGGAATAAAAATACTGATAACACCCAGACCATGACAGAAGTAAATGTGGTGACGTCAGAACTACGGCAGTCAGGAGCATCTCTAAGGTAGGGGGTTATGAATAAATACTGATATCACCCACACCCTGACAGAGGTAAATGTAGTGACATAAGAACTATGGCAGTCTGGGACATCCCCTAAGGTAGTCAGGGGCATCAGGTAGGGAGTTATGAATAAATACTGATATCACCCACACCCTGACAGAAGTAAATGTGGTAACGTCAGAACTATGGCAGTCAGGGGCATCCCTGAGGTAGAGCATTATTAATAAATACTGACATCACCCACACCCTGACAGAGGTAAATGTGGTAACATCAGAACTAAGGCAGTCAGGGGCATCCCTGAGGTAGAGCATTATCAATAAATACAGACAACACCCACACCTTGACAGAAGTAAATGTGGTGAAAGAAGAACAATAGGAGCCTAGGGCATTACTAAGGTAGGGTGTTATGAATAAATACTGACAACACCTACAACCTGACAGAAGTAAATGTAGTGACATAAGAACTACGACAGTCCGGGGCATCGCTAAGGTAGTGTTTTATGAATAAATACTGATATCACCCACACCCTGACAGAGGTAAATGTAGTGACATAAGAACTATGGCAGTCTGGGACATCCCTTAAGGCAGTCAGGGGCATCCCTGAGGTAGAGCATTATTAATAAATACTGACATCACCCACACCCTGACAGAAGTAAATGTAGTGACATAAGAACTATGGCAGTCTGGGACATCGCTAAGGTAGTGTGTTATGAATACATACTGACATCACCCACACCCTGACAGAAGTAAATGTGGTGAAACAAGAAACTATGGGAGCCCAGGCAACGCTAAGGTAGTGTCTTATGAATACATACTGACATCACCCACACCCTGACAGAAGTAAATGTGGTAAAACAAGAACTATGGCAGTCCAGGGCATTGCTATGGTAAGGGGTTATGAATACATACTGACATCACCCACACTCTGACAGAAGTAAATGTGGTGAAACAAGAACTATGGGAGCCCAGGGCAACGCTAAGGTAGTGTCTTATGAATACATACTGACATCACCACACCCTGACAAAAGTAAATGTGGTGAAACAAGAACTATGGGAGTTCAGGGCATTGCTATGGTAAGGGGTTATGAATAAATACTAACATCAATCACACCCTGACAGAAGTAAGTGTGGTGAAATAACAACTATAACATGAGTCTGTTGCTTAAAAATAGGTGATGGGGTAACATTTCTAAAAGGGGGAGAAAATTCCCCAAAATCAATTACGTGCCCCAAATGAAATACATATTTTTCTTAACAAAGTGCATGAGTGCATCATTTTCTGTATTAACTCTTGTGATCTTCCTTAATCTCCCTCAACCTAACACACCTAAAATAGCAGGAACTGCTTTACAACATATAATTACTGTACCTTCAAGCTTAGAGCAAGACCACCATTGATAAGACAGTCTAGTACAGCCAGCTCTGATGGAGTGATAGTCGAAGAATCTGACTCTGTGAAGAGGAATACATTGTGGATGACATTCAATATAAAGCAATGTAATATAATGAAAAATAATAATTCAGAACTTTGGCCATTAGTTAATCTTTAAAACATTCTTCCTTTTAGCTGTCACAAACAAGTATAGGTAATCATATTCATTAATAAAATATAAGAATATTCACAATAATATTCATAATTATATTCACAAACATATTCTTAATCATATTCATAATCATATTCAGAAACATATTCACAATCATAATCATATTCATATTCATAATCACATTCATATTCATAATCACATTCATAATCATATTCATAATCATATTCATAATCATAATCATATTCATAATCATATTCATAATCATATTCATAATAACAAAGATATTCACAAACATATTCATATTCACATTCATATTCACAAACATATTCAAAATCATATTCATAATCATATTCATAATCATATTCACAATCATATTTCATAATCATATTCACAATCTTATTCTGCAACAGATATGTAATGAATAAGAAAACATTGATAATGGCAGAAAGAATAAATCAAAATCAAAATCAAAATCATTTTCTACAGTTGGTCATTAAGCTTGGGCAATATATCAATATTTTGATATATTTCCATATCAATATGGCGGATATTTAGTTCAAAGGTCATATCGATATATCAACATTAAGTTCAGGCTCAGAAAATAATACACGGTACATGGACTATAAGAAACCATGTTAACAGATATTCTTAAGCACAATGGATGTTTATGTGAAATGTCATCATTGATATCATCATCACCTGCTTACTTAACCCTTACTTTACCACGCAGCAATAATATTGCCATTTTCAAACTACCTTTTTTCTAAAAATAAAATCAGGACCTTACCTAAATCCTATGCGGGTGGGAATAGTTTCAATGCAAAGATCTCGAAAGGATCTTTCATAACATTGTATTTTTTGGGGAGGTGGGTCTATCCTCCTTTTTTGGTAAATTTTGTCCAAACATTTAGAAATTACATTTTTTGTTTAAAATGTCCCAAAAATTCATATTTTTCAAAAATTGACAAAAATTGTTTGGAAAATAAATTTTTTTTTAATTTTATATATAAAATGTAGACAAGTGATATTGTCAAAATCTAATCAAATTTTGCTCATACATAGTCATAAGTTTATAATTATTTAAAAATTATGTAAAATGATGTGATTTTTTAACCCTTTTTGTTAAAACATCTTGCAATCCACCCCTATATCGTAATGAAAAGTTTCAAACACTATTCTGTAGCAAAAACAATGTGCTTTCACATGGATTGCTGCAATAAAGACATACCCTCGATTAATCCTAACAATGTGTCACTAAAGTAATTTTTAGATTTTTTGACATTTACGGTGAGACGACAGCAGTCGCGCATCCAGAATCTTGTTTCAAAGTGAAACTGAGGAATGAGGAAGAGTCAGAAGGCCCATCGACAGTGATGGAGATCTTTTAGTACCTGGACCCAACACAGAAGAGGCCCAGGGAATATCAGAACCAGCTGAAATGGATTGCGTGCTTTTTCAAATTTCTGAAATTGTGAATGCATTTTTCAAACTTCATGCTTACTAACGTTAGGCCTAGGCATAGCTAGTGCGCATCCCTTGCAAAATAAAACACTATATTATCAATAGGATTTTTTACTTGTAAGGATTGTAAACAAGTAAATGGGTCACTAAAATCAGGTGATAAACATGAATTGTCCTTTTTATAGTAAGTTTGGATAAAACTTTACAGACCAACCCCTAATTCGTAGTGCAACAGTGCCCATATACCTATTTCCCAAAAACTCAATTCCATGTTGTGAGGTTGTGGTGCAGTGGAGTAGGATTAAAATTTTAAGGGAAAAGGGTCCCAAGTTGAGGGAAAGAGACCCATGGTGGAGGCCAATCAGTCCCATTTAGGGGGAAATCCTTTTCTTTGAAGCAATTTGGATCCTGGAAGGGGCCATTTTTTTGGGGGGATGGCATTACCCCTGGTTCTCCTTCCAAATATAAAAAAAGCCAGAACACCCCCACCCCTTCTCCCCTACCCTGTACTTCCTTGGAAAGAGTTGAAATTGTATTTCTTATTTTTAAGTATTTTCCTGTATTTGGACAAATTTGTTGACATTTCATATGCAGTACCAACTGTCAGTAAAGGATACCAAGTTTGGCAATGTCAACATGATTACTGATGCTCTGAAGCATTTTTGAGTACCTATTCACTAAGAATTCCTCATGGAATAAACAGAAGTAAATTTCTAAAAGACATTCAGCATAACCTGAATGAATAATAGTATTTTTAAAGCTTCCAATGGTTGAAATTGGGTCATAAACTGAAAGTCTGTTCATTATAAATGAGGTAAATTGGCTAATTTGCATATCATTTGCATAACATTTTTATTGAAATAATGGTGTAAAATTTCCCTTTTATATTATATTAGTTTTGTGCATTATAAAAAGGAACAATGTTAATGGGAAGTCAAGTGCCGGATCCTATCAGATAGATCATTGGCAAAATCAGTGGTCAATTTTTAGGTCAAAAAGGTCAAAATATTTCAAATTGACATTTAAATTTTTTCCTTGCTCCAAGAAAATCAAGAATAGTATCAAATGAAAGGTCCTTCTTTCAACAATTCATCAATTCTATCAATAATTTATTTTTGTTATTAGCCACAAAAGAACAGAATATCACAAAGATAGCAGTTTTAGGACATTTAAAAATCTGAATTAATGACCTCATTTGCATAAATTTGCATATTTGAACAGAACATTATGGAAACCAACGTAAAGTGCAAAGTCTTAGCTTTCAAATACCTTAAACTTGTTACAGTAGAAAATGAAAATAAATTTGTGAAAAAGCATCGTTTCCAAAAAGTTCCCTAAAATAACACTGTAATCTCAAATGCTTTAAGTAGAGTAAAGGCCGTAACACACCGAACACGACGCGGCGAGCAATTTTTTAGATAAGCATACAGGAAACAAATATTATAAGATACTTTGACTTTTTGCTTACACACGATGAAGTTTACAATTGAGGCTTTCTGATGATACTGGAAAATTTGTTAGAAATGCTTTTTTGTTCAAACTGTGAAGAAAATTGCTTTAGTGGCGCGCGATTTACTGTCGCGACGCGAATTTTTCTTTAATGGGCGTAAAAAGGCCCTTTCAATCAATTTTTAGTTATGACCTGAATAGCCATGCAATGACAATGCTTCTCTGAAAACAAGAGGTCAAAATGTTTCTTTTCCTTTGTTTTATTCAATTTTGTATACAAAATTGCTCGCCGCGTCGCGTTCGGTGTGTAACAGCTTGTAATGGGTTAAGATCCATTTGGATTCTCCATTGCCAATTTTAACCCAAGTCACTAATCTGTCTCTGGAAACTGCCTGCTTTCCAAACTACTTAAAAATGCTTGGGTTACCCCATTACTTAAAAAGCCACAGCTGGATGCTGAAAACTTTCCACCAAGTATTTAATCTGAAGTTGATATCAAAAAAAAATCATTGAGAAAGTGGTTGCTGCTGATTTATCTGACTATCTGTCAGGTGACCAATTATTTGAACCCCGCCAGTCTGCCTACAAAAAGTATCATGGGACAGAGACTGCATTAGTGAAAGTTCCGAATGATTTATGTTTCCTTGATAGGAATTATGTCTTAAATCTGTCCGCAGCCTTTGACACCATAGACCGGCAATTCTAAATAGGCAGCCTGCGGGCCAAATCTGGCCCACCAGACAATCCAACCTGGCCCGCGAACAATGCAATACAGCATTGCATGTAAAGTCAATCCAAATGAGATCAATAAAATTTGCAAAATACTTGTTTATTTTGGTTTTTTCCTACATGTAGGTAGATCAGCTCACTAAAACATCATAGCTTATCAAATAAAATGTTATCTTTAGTTCCGCTATAAATTGGGCTCATGGCTTGTCAAAGGAAGGTGGATAAGAGAACCGATGACATCCTTCTAATTGCGCACACTCTCAACTTGTTTGTATTCAGGGATTGTTTTGATGGGTTTTGTTTGTCACATGATGCTGGTCTTGCCACGCGATTGGCCCACGACCTAAAGCTGTTGTGAATTGACGGCCCTTCAAAAAATAAGGTAAAGAACCCTTGCCATAAACCATGAAATTTTACAACGCCGTCTTGAATCTATTGGTGTCAAAGGCCGAGCCCTCGATGAAATTACTCCTACCTCACTACCAGAACTCAAAGTGTAAACATGAATGGGTCATTGTCTATAACTGTGCCTCTACTTTTGGAGTTCCGCAAGGTTCCATATTAGGGTCATTGCCTTTTACCATCTACTCCAGCAGACAACGATCGCGGTCATGGATTAAATGTGCATCTCTATGCGGATGACACACAACTCTTATTTTTCATATGATCTCAAGTCACCTAATGATGAATTTATTGTTTAGAAGAAATTTGAATCTTGTGTTGCCGAAATTAAGTCATGGATGACTCTCAATAAATTAAAATTGAATGATAAAAGGCAGAGCTATTTATGTTCCCTACCAAGCATTGGCGAAACAAAATTAAAGACAATCATATTGAAATTGCTGATGCCATATTCAATCCTCGCGCTCTGCCAGAAACCTTGGAATTATGTTTGATGACAATATGTCCATGCCTGAAAATTCCGTTTGTCAATCTGTTTAATATCAAATTCACAATATCAGCTCAATTCGGAAAATTTTGTCAGACAACACTGCAGCTATTCTTGTCCATGCCCTCATCACCTCACGACTCGATAATGGAAATGCACTCTTGCATGGAAATCCAAAAAATCTCCTTGACAAACTTCAGCGCACTCAAAATGCTGCTGTACGTGTTCTTTCTAAAACTCACAAATTTTATCATATTACCCCTACCCTCAAACACCTTCATTGGATGCCTATCCACCAATGGATCAAGTTCAAACTTCTTCTGACTTGGAAATCGCTACATAGACCTGCACAATCTTACATCGACCATTTCCTCATTCCATACTCGCCAACCCGGCCTCTTAGATCATCACATAAATTTCTTCTCACAGCACCGATGACCGTTTCCTCCTACCGTGACAGAGATTTTTCTTCAAGTAAACCAAAATGATGGAACTCTTTTCCCATGAAGACTCGCTGTTGTAATTCACTTGTTATGTTTAGGAACAATCTTAAAACGTATCTTTTCCAATCTGCTTACAATGTTTAGTTATGTTTATGTTTGTTTGTTTGTTTGATGAGGTCTTAACGGCACCACGACAACGAAGGTCAAATTGTGCCTGAGAGGTCAGATCATTTTAGAGGTAGTAAGGAAAGAGACCAGGGGAAGAATGAGAGAAATTCAAGAACAAAAGCCAGAAAGCTGTGATCGAGAGAGGAGGTGCATGGGTAAAACTAAAAACAGAGTAGAGAGGGGGTGGAAGAGGAGGATTAAATATGGTTGTAGAGGGATGCATGCTGAAGGAAGGAGACTATTTTATCTGGAGGATTTTTTTGGAAGAACTCAGCAATTGAGTTGTGGGGAGCGAGAGAAGCTCTGGGAAGGTTGTACAGGGGCAAGCAAGGAGAACGTGTTGGATTGTAAGGATGCAGTGGCAATTGTTACAGAGGGGTTGGGGGAACCAATAAGGAGGTGGGAGTGAGTGAGGTGGGTGTGACCAATTCTAAGACGGGTAATATGAACGTTGTCGATACGAGAAAGGTTGTTGATGGTGGATTTGATCGGGATTGTGGGCTGGATAACATGGAGTTTGTTATCAATTTGGAAGTTCCATAAGGTTTGCCAGCGGTCACGAACAAGAGAAGCGATAAGCGGTTTGATGTCAGAGAGGGTTTTGGGAAAAGGGGAAGGGAGGAGGTTAAGGGCAAGCTTAGCGGCTGTATCAGCCCTGTCATTGCCAGGGATGCCAACATGGCTGGGTATCCAGAAGAAAAGAACACTTTTCCTGCAGAGGGTGGGAGAAAAGAGTTTCCGGAGGAGGAGGTGGCAGGTGAGGTTATCCCATTTAAGATTGAGTAATGAAGTAAGAACAGCCTTTGAGTCAGAGAAAATGGCAAAGTGACTAAGAGGAGAGTACTCAATAAAGTTGAGGGCGAGAAGAATGGCCTTAGCCTCGGCTGAAAAGATGGATGAGTGGTCAGGAAGTCTGCTACTGAGGGTGATGTCTTGATGATGGCAGCAGCAGCTGTCTTGTTGCCTTCCTTGGAGCCATCAGTATAGATGGAGGTGTAATTTGAGAGTTGGTCTTTGATTTGGTTGTGGAGATTGAAGAAGAGATTAGGTGAGTTTGAGTTTTGTTATAAGTGGAGAGGTCTAGGTGGACAGAAGGAAGGGGGGTGGCCCAAGGCGGAAAAGTGGGCCAGGAATAGGTGCCGAGAGTGGCGGGGTTGATGCCAAGTTGAAAGAGGTCTGATTTAATGCGTAAGCTGAAGGGGGCGATAGGGTTTTAGTCCTATCAAAGAGGGAGGAGAAATTGGGGTACCTTATGAGGTTGTAAACAGGGTTCTGGGTGTTGGTGAGGACTCTAAAAGCATAGGAGAGGCTAAGCTTTTTACATCTAAGTAGAAAGGGGGGTTCGTTGGCTTCAACATGAAGGCTAGTGATTGGGGAGGTCCTGTAGGCTCCTAGACAAAGCCTGAGGGCTTCATTTTGGATGGTGTTAATGTGGTTGAGGTATGAGTTGTGAGCAACACAGTAAACAATATTGCCATAGTCAAGCTTGGCACGAATGGTGAGCCTGAAAATTTTGAGGAGAGCATATGTTCGCTCCCCAAGTAGTGTTGGAGAGCAGTCGGAGGAGGTTGAGGGAGCTATTGCATTTTAGTTTCAGGTTGGTGATGTGTGGCTTGTAGGTGAGCTTGGGGTCTAGAGTTAGACCAAGGAACTTTGTGTTTTCAACTTTAGGGATGCGATTCCCATTGAGCACAAAGTTCGGGTTGGGGTGGAGGTTGTTGAAATGACAAAAGTGCATGCAGACTGTCTTGTCTTTGGAGAATCTAAAACCGTTATTGTTGCTCCAGACTTGCAGCTGATTGAGGCTGGTTTGGAGCCTATTTTCAACAATAGGAAAGCTAGGGAGGAGTAGAAGATGGTGAAGTCATCCACGAGAGGGTACGTTTGATGCTGGGGCCAAGGTCATTCCCGATGTCATTAATGCTCAGGTTGAAGAGAGTGGGGAGAGGATGCTGCCTTGGGGACGCCCTCTTCTTGGGGTACGGCTTGGAGAGGGTGTGGCCAATACGAACTTGGAACTGCCTGGGTGAGAGGAAGTTTTGAATAAAGATGGGGAGGTGGCCTCTGAGGCCAATGGTGTGAAGTTTCGAGTAATGCTGTATTTCCAAGTAGTGTCGAAAGCTTTCTCGAGGTCAAAAAATATGGCAATGAGGTGTTCCTTTTTGCAAAGGATTCCCGGATAGCGTGTCGAGCGTAATTAACTGGTCTAGGGTATTGCGACGTTTTCGGAAGCCGCTTTGGTGAGGAGAGAGGATTCTGTTGGTCTCGAGGAACCAGTTTAGTCTCTGATTAATGATCTTTTCCATAATTTTACAGAGACAGCAAGTAAGGGCGATGGGTCGGTAGCTGGTGGGGTCGGTGCTATCCTTCCCGGTTTAAGGACGGGATGACAATAGCTGTCCTCCAGATAGGGGGAAAGGAGTGTGAGGACCAAATGTGGTTGAAGATGGTGAGTAGGGTAGTGGTGGCTTTGATGGGGAGGTGTTTCAGAAACTGATAGGGGATGTTATCTGGGCCCTTGGAGGTGCAGCCAGCGTCGCTGATGGCTTGGTTTAATTCAGAAAGGGTGAGAGGGGTGTTGTAGCTTTGGAGTTGTCAGAGGGAAAAGTGATTCTCCGGGCTTCATCGCAAGCTTTTTTGATTTTGAAAGCATTGGAGTAGTTGGTCGAGGCCGAGATGTTGCTGAAAGAGGCGGCGAGGTGGTCAACGATGTCTTTTTTTGCGGTGAGAAGGTCTCCATTCCAAGAGAGATGGGAGATGGAAGATTTGCCTACTCTGCCGTGGAAGCTGTTAACCATTCTCCAAATCTTCTTAGTGGGGGTGTTGGTGGTGAGAGAAGAGATAAAGTTGTTCCAAGTGTTGGTTTTACTGTCCTTGATAGTGCGTCTGGCCTTGCACGGCTGATGAAAAGAGGTTAAGGTTATGGGTGGTCGGGTTAGTTTTAAAGTTCCTGAGGGCTCTTTTCCTGTTCTTGATGGCGGTTTTGCAGTCATCTGAGAACCAGGGGTTGGGGGGATGATTTGGGGTTTGGAGGTTTTGGGAATTGAGCAGGTGGCGATGTTGATAAGGATATTACTGAAGTTAGACATGGGATCCTCATCCTCGAGAAGATGGGGGAGAGGTGTGAGTCACAGAGGGTTTCAAAAAGGGACCAGTCAGCCTTGTCGAGGTTCCAGTTGGGGGTGTGCTCAGTGGGGATTTGAAGATTGGAGTGTATAAGAAGAGGGTAATGATCACTACCACAGAGGTCAGCAGTGACTCTCCAACTAAAGTCAGGGAGGAGGTTAGGGGAACAGATAGACAGGTCAATACAGGTGAGAGAGCCTGTGGCAGGATGAAGGTAGGTCGGGGAGTTAGTGTTCAGTAAGGACAGGCTGTGCTGACGGAGAGCGTTTGTTATGTTTAATGTACTTATACCATTCCTTGTACATGTACTTTTTGCTGTATAATTAGGTTTTCTTTATGTACCGCACCTCGGAATAGGCGGCCTAGATACATGTAGATGGCACATTATAACTGCTATTATTATTATTATTATTATCTGAAGAATTGTGTACATATTTTGCAATGATTTCTGTTAATTTACACATTTTGATTATTTATACCATATCTGAAGGTCAGAACAGTAACTATGATTGAAGGTCAGAACACTAACTATGATTGAAGGTCAGAACACTAACTATGATTGAAGGTCAGAACAGTAACTATGATTGAAGGTCAGAACAGTAACTATGATTGAATATCAGAACAGTTACTATGATTGAAGGTCAGAACAGTAACTATGATTGAAGGTCAGAACAGTAACTATGATTGAAGGTCAGAACAGTAACTATGATTAAAGGTCAGAACAGTAACTATGATTGAAGGTCAGAACAGTAACTATGATTGAAGGTCAGAACATTAACTATGATTGAAGGTCAAAACAGTAACTATGATTGAATATCAGAACAGTAACTATGATTGAAGGTCAGAACAGTAACTATGATTGAAGGTCAGAACAGTAACTATGATTGAAGGTCAGAACAGTAACTATGACTGAAGGTCAGAACAGTAACTATGATTGAAGGTCAGAACAGTAACTATGATTGAAGGTCAGAACAGTAACTATGATTGAAGGTCAGAACAGTAACTATGATTGAAGGTCAGAACACTAACTATGATTGAAGGTCAGAACAGTAACTATGATTGAATATCAGAACAGTAACTATGATTGAAGGTCAGAACAGTAACTATGACTGAAGATCAGAACAGTAACTATGATTGAAGGTCAGACCAGTAACTATGATTGAAGGTCAGAACAGTAACTATGATTAAAGGTCAGATCAGTAACTATGATTGAAGGTCAGAACATTAACTATGATTGAATATCAGAACAGTAACTATGATTGAAGGTCAGAACAGTAACTATGATTGAAGGTCAGAACAGTAACTATGATTGAAGGTCAGAAGAGTCACTATGATTGAAGGTCAGAACGGTAACTATGATTGAAGTATGAAGTCGTGTAATTTGCATATCAAAATTTTGATTATATTAGTATTTTTCAGGTGATATATTCATATAGTATAATGATCAATATCGCGCAAGGTTATTGGTCATATATGATTGTGTTTTGTAAAAATCATAGAAAAAGTATTTTTCGAAAGTGTGGATCTGGTTATTTGATCAAGTGAGTTGTCCCCTATATTTGATACAACAATTTACAACACATTAAAGTTAAAAAAAATCGATAAATTTCCAAAAAAACTTCAAAAGTCTTAATAAATAAAAAAGGTTGAATCCTACCTTGCAACTATACTTTTTCATATTATTTCACTGGAACCAGAAATGTATCCTTTTCAGCAGTATATATAATTGAGAAGTAAAGAACTGTAAACTTACCAAACGGTTCTCTCGTTCTTCCTGACCCCTGGAAGTACTTTGAGGGAGGGGCGCTAAACAATGATTCACTCCCTGCATTCTCAGTTCTGTAAAAAAAATATGAAAAGAGCAAATTAACTCTTACTCTACCACGCAGCAATATTATCGCCGTTTTGGGTGCCCTGTCTTTGACCCCACCTCCCAATCACATTTAAAAAAAAGTGCTAGTAGAGTAAGGGTTAATCAACCCGTGACAAGTGTGCCAACTCAAAGATATATGCAGCATGATCCAGGTGGGCGGCCCACTAGGTAAATGAAGCGGAACGGCCCCGACTGCTGCTAGGAAGACAAAGGACCCTTCAATAATCAGCCTGTGCTTAACCCTTACTCTACCACGCAGCAATATTATCGCCGTTTTCGGTGCCCAGTCTTTGACCCCGCCTTTCAAGGGCGTTTTGAAAAAAGTGCTGGTAAAGTAAGGGTTAAGGGATAAGCTATAAACCTATGATTTGTTGTGCGTTGTCACAAATTAACCATGGTCAGCTGACGCCCCTCGACCAATCAAAACACATAATTCACTAATGAATAGATCAAGAATAATGAACAGAGCCTTTAGAAATAATGTATATGCTTAAGCTTACAGACGCAAGTATATGAGGAAGAGGAGTAGGGGGCCAAATTCCCCCGTAAGCCTACTGCAGAAATCTATGAATATTCATGCATTTCTCTTTTCTACAAATCTGGAATTCATGACCTGAAAATATCATGTTATTTGTATTTATTCATTGATACAATTTTCAAACCATAGATATATTCATGAGAAAATTTAACATGAAGAAAAAAAACAAAAAACATAATGATTGAGGAGACTCTATGGAAAGTTTTAAAACAAAACTTGTAATAAATAGCATGGCATAGCATAGCATAGCATAGCATATAGCAAGGTTTAACATCCCGAAAGCATCCAGTGCTGGACATTCTATTAAGAAGGCCACAGCCTTTTGATAACCAGTTGTAAAATCACTGGTTGCAGACCCACCGGAATAGAGCCCCTCTGGTAATACAGACAGATAATATGCACAAAACATTCTAATAAGAACAAAAGAAAAGAAATATGCATAAACAAATGCATCAAAGCAAAACAAATACCAGATATGGTACTAATGAACTATATACCTATAAAAAGAACTCGGAGCCCACCCACACTACGGGCTGGAGGTCATCACCCACCCCGCCCACCCCAACCCACCTGGAAGAGAAAATGGAAATGCTAAAAAATATGAACTCTACTCTACATAATTACTTAATAATTCTAGCTTATATTTTATTTCTTGAAAGAACTGAGAGAGGTAGAATGCCCAAGTGTGTTATCAAGAGTTACAAAGTTTGGCAGCAAATGTTGGGATGTGAAAGTGTTTATTCTGAGTCTGGAGTGTGTACAGTATGTAAGGTGGTCTTTATGAGTGAGTAGTTTGAGTCTGGAGTATGTAAAGTGGTCTTTATGAGTGAGTAGTCTGAGTCTGCAGTATGTAAAGTGGTCTTTATGAGTGACTAGTCTAAGTCTGAAGTATGTAAAGTGGTCTTTATGAGTGACTAGTCTGAGTCTGAAGTATGTAAAGTGGTCTTTATGAGTGACTAGTCTGAGTCTGCAGTATGTAAAGTGGTCTTTATGAGTGACTAGTCTAAGTCTGAAGTATGTAAAGTGGTCTTTATGAGTGACTAGTCTGAGTCTGAAGTATGTAAAGTGGTCTTTATGAGTGACTATTTTGAGTCTGGAATATGTAAAGTGGTCTTTATGAGTGACTAGTCTGAGTCTGAAGTATGTAAAGTGGTCTTTATGAGTGACTAGTCTGAGTCTGGAGTATGTAAAGTGGTCTTTATGAGTGACTAGTCTGAGTCTGAAGTATGTAAAGTGGTCTTTATGAGTGACTATTTTGAGTCTGGAATATGTAAAGTGGTCTTTATGAGTGACTAGTCTGAGTCTGAAGTATGTAAAGTGGTCTTTATGAGTGACTAGTCTGAGTCTGGAGTATGTAAAGTGGTCTTTATTAGTGACTAGTCTGAGTCTGAAGTATGTAAAGTGGTCTTTATGAGTAACTAGTATGAGTCTGGAGTATGTAAAGTGGTCTTCATGAGTGACTAGTCTGAGTCTGAAGTATGTAAAGTGGTCTTTATAAATGAGTAGTCTGAGTTTGGAATATGTCAAGTGGTCTTTATGAGTGACTAGTCTGAGTCTGGAGTATGCAAAGTGGTCTTTATGAGTGACTAGTCTGAGTCTGAAGTATGTAAAGTGGTCTTCATGAGTGACTAGTCTAAGTCTAGAGTATGTAAAGTGGTCTTTATGAGTGACTAGTCTGAGTCTGAAGTATGTAAAATGGTCTTATGAGTGAGTAGTCTGAGTCTGGAGTACATAAAGTGGTCTTTAAGAGTAACTAGTCTGAGTCTGAAGTATGTAAAGTGGTCTTTATGAGTGACTAGTCTGAGTCTGGAGTATGTAAGTGGTCTTTATGAGTGACTAGTCTGAGTCTGAAGTATGTAAAGTGGTCCAGTGACTAGTTTGAGTCTGAAGTATGTAAAGTGGTCTTTTTGAGTAACTAGTATGAGTCTGGAGTATGTAAAGTGGTCTTCATGAGTGACTAGTCTGAGTCTGAAGTATGTAAAGTGGTCTTTATAAATGAGTAGTCTGAGTTTGGAATATGTAAAGTGGTCTTTATGAGTGAGTAGTCCGAGTCTGGAGTATGTAAAGTGGTCTTTATGAGTGACTAGTCTGAGTCTGGAGTATGTAAAGTGGTCTTCATGAGTGACTAGTCTGAGTCTGAAGTATGTAAAGTGGTCTTTATAAATGAGTAGTCTGAGTTTGGAATATGTAAAGTGGTCTTTATGAGTGAGTAGTCCGAGTCTGGAGTATGAAAAGTGGTCTTTATGAGTGACTAGTCTGAGTCTGGAGTATGCAAAGTGGTCTTTATGAGTGACTAGTCTGAGTCTGAAGTGTGTAGAGTGGTCTTTATGAGTGACTAGTCTGAGTCTAGAGTATGTAAAGTGGTCATTATGAGTGACTAGTCTGAGTCTGGGGTATGTAAAGTGGTCTTTATGAGTGACTAGTCTGAGTCTGGAGTACATTAAGTGGTCTTTAAGAGTAACTAGTCTGAGTCTGGAGTATGTAAAGTGGTCTTTATGAGTGACTAGTCTGAGTCTGGAGTATGTGAAGTAGTCTTTATGAGTGAGTAGTCTGAGTTTGGAATATGTAAAGTGGTCTTTATGAGTGGCTGGTCTGAGTCTGGAGTATGTAAAGTGGTCTTTATGAGTGAGTAGTCTGAGTCTGAAGTATGTAAAGTGGTCTTTATGAGTGAGTAGTCTGAGTCTGGAGTATGTAAAGTGGTCTTTATGAGTGACTAATCTGAGTCTCTAATGTAAAGTGGTCTTTATGAGTGACTAGTCTGAGTCTGGAGTTCAGTACGTAAAGTGGTCTTTATGAGTGACTTAGTCTAAGTCGGAGTATGTAAAGTGGATTTTATAAGTTACTAGTATTTCGGTGTTCAAAGCACACTGAAAAGCTTCTATTGTTGTGTTGAAAAGCTGCGATTTGTATTGGGTTAAGGTCAAAGATATTCATTGTTGTTTAGTGAAGCAAAGAGTTATAGGAATGTGACAAAGACATCCGGCTTTAGTTATAAAATGAAAAATTTCTTGTAAAGAATGAAAAGTTTGTTCAAGTGAGACAGATACTGTAGTTGCTGGCCCAGACTACACTACAATATGATAAGTAAGGAAATATAATAGCATTATAAATAATGATTAGTGCTCTAGTGTAACAACTCCTGAAAAGATTTTTTTTACATAAGAAATCAATATAGATTTTGCAGGGTAAATGCTTATTAATTACAACAAACACCTAGAGATTTTGCTGATGTGGAAAAACTGATTTCTTCATTACCAAAAAAGAATAGAGCTGCAATATTTAGGAAGGTATTTATTAGGAGGTGTAAACATAACAGAACATGTTTTTAACATTTAAAGATAATTTGTTGACTTAAAACTATAAGAAAATTTTCCTAAATTCATCCTGAACAACTGAGCAAGCACCATAGGGATCTGACTCATTACCAGATTGGTTTGTTGAGGTTTAACAACACCGTGACAGTCAGAGTCAAACGTGCCAATCTCTTTACCAGAATAAAAAAGATAAGTGTCGTCAGCTCATGAACTCATTGATAATCAATCAGAGGACCTGTTTGTTTGTTCGATGAGGGCTTAACGGCACCACAACAACGAGGGTCAAATTGTGCCTGAGAGGTCAGATCATTCTAGAGGTAGAAAGGAAAGAAGGGAGATTGAGAGAAATACAAGAACTAAAATTCGGAAAGCTGGGATTGAGAGAGGAGGTGCATGGGTGAAGAAACAAAGTAGAGAGCGGGGGGTGGGAGAGGGGACTAAATATGATTGTGGAGGAAAGCATGATAAAGGAAAGGAGAAAATTTTATCCGGAGGATTTTTTGAAAGAACTCAGCAATTGAGTTGTGGGGAGAGAGGGAAGCTCTGGGAAGGTTGTACAGGGGGCAAGCAAGGAGAACATGATGGATTGTGAGGGTGCAATGGCAATTGTTCCAGAGGGGTTGAGGAGCCAATAAGGAGGTGGGAGTGAGTGAGGTGGGTGTGACCTATTCTAAGATGGGTAATGTGAATGTTTGTTGACACAGGAGAGGTTGTGGATGGTGTCGATCGGAATGGTGGGCTGGATGACGTGGAGTTTGTTATCATTTCGGGAGTCCCACGAGGTTTGCCAGGGGTTAAGGATCTGTTAACCCATTGATATAAATTACAAAAAGAAGCAGTCCGAGGATTTCTATCAGAATTTTGATTGTTAACGGTCACATACTAATCTCTGTCTTTCAAATACAGTAGTTTTTAAACCAATTATACGAACTCTATCTTTCAAATACAGTAGTTCTTAAACCAATTATACCTCTGATACCATAATTAACTAGTCTCGTTCAAAGAATTTCATGATCTAAGATGTGGTATGCCTTTGACAAATTTATGAAAGTTCCATTTACAAAAAGCTTATTCTCTAAAGTTTTGCAGAGTTTGTCAGTTAAGTGGAGCAAAGTCTGGGAGGTTGATTGACTGGAAAGGAAGCAAAATTGAACATCAAAATTTAAATTTTTTTTTTTATTAAGAAAGCCTACCAAACAATCAAAGACAAGCTTTTTGAGTATTTTAGAACCAGAAAACCAAAGGTTTTGAGGTTCCGACGTGAAATATGAATTTTAAGCTTGAAGTATTGTATAATAAATGTTATAACGCAATGGGCTCAATGTTACATTGACAACCAATAGCTTACAGTCCTACAAGAAAGAAATTTCACAATTGAATTATCCCATTAACCTGTATACACTGGCTAACAAAATAATGATTTTAATTATGAAGCAAAACAGACATACGATTGTTAAAATATGAGCAATTTAAGATTTTAACATTAAGCCCTGCCTACTCATTAATATGCATGACATCCCAACCAAAAAAAATAGGGCACATCTGCAGACCATGGGCTATATCTATACCACATATCAACTGAATCCCATGTACAGTTCTTGAGATACTGTATTTACAGTACAAGCTCTTTTTAACAAAATCATGTTAAGCCCCGCCCACTATGCATATTAATGAAATTCAAAATTGTTGTACCATGAACATGTAGACACTAGCTAACAACATGATTACAATATATATGAAACTAAACAGACATAAAATGATTGAAATATGACATTGTAAAATTTTAACATTAACCCTTACTCTCCCAGCGTCACAGTGACCATGACGCTTACGATCCCTTTTCCAAAAAAACATTTGAGTACCTTCCCAAAATCCTATAGAGCTGCAAATAAGTTCATTCAAACCAGATTGAATAGATCTGTCATAATATGGTTATTTTGTTAGGAGTTTAGATTTAAAAAAATTGAGTAAAATCATAACAAAAAAGTGCATTTTTTAAAAAACGTTTAAAAAAAAAAAAAAAAGAAGAAGATTAATACTAATGTCATACATGAATATTTTTTTATTTATTTTTTTCAGGTAAAGTATAAAGATAGTTTGAATTGTTGGTTGCTACACGATTTTTACTTGTACTTGGTCAATGTTTGTGTTTTTTTGAAGAAAATATGCCAAAATTTGTGATTTGGGGCCATTTTTGACCTTTTTTTATAAAAAAAATCATAAAACCGGCCCAAATATTGTATTGGAATTTTCAAAATCTCTATGGGTAGAGGAGAAATAGATCGTTCAGACGAACTATTACAATAACAGATGCACCCCCTCTACATGCCTACAAGGTCTCTGATGATGACGTCAATTCGCCTTTTTTTTTTTTTTTTTTTTTTCTTCGCACATTCGATACAACAAAATGGCGAGATACAACGTCGAATGTGCCTTCCGACTCCTATGTTTTCTTCAGAATAATGATGATTCAGAGGGGTCGGAAGGTACTTCTGATGAAGAAGATGTACCAGAACTCGACCAGATTGAGGAAGAGGAGAATATAGAGCCTGCTGAGATGGATAGCAATCTGTTCCAAATTCCGGAGTTGGTGAGTGTTTTCTTCCAAAAATAGCGAAAGTACTATATTGTAAATGTGTAGTAATAAAATAAGGCTTATAGAATTCTAATGATAAATTAGCGAGGATTTTTTGCTTGTTACGATAAACAAGTAAAAGGGACACTAAAATCACATATAAAAAAAAGGATTTAGGTCCTTTCTATAATAGCCCGAATGAAACAAATGAAAGCTGAACCCCAATAATAACATTTCTAAATGGACTGAAATATATGTATTTCCCAATGGCAAAATTGTAAATTTAGGCCTACTGAAATATGTGTATTCCCAATTTCACAAAATCCAAGTTCCATTATTTCAGGGGTCGAAATTACAATTTTATGGGGGAAAGTCGAGTAGGGGTCCCATGTTAGGGCAAAATACACATGTTGGGGGTGCCCCAGGCCCATTTAGAGGAAAATGTTTGTATATAGGCCTAGTACCGGTACATTATTTTGATGCCCCATTTTTTGAGACCATGATCCTTTTTCCCTCCCCCTGGCTATGCCACTGTTGTGGTGATGACTAGATCGATAAAACAAACATTTTGGACCCCTGTATGTACCCCCGGCTTCCCGGCTGTAAAAGTCTGTCCCCACGCTTACCACAAAATGGTGGGGCAGGTTAGAAACCACAATAACATGTTATGCGATAACATGTTATGCCTATGCTTAAAGAGGACGAGCCGCCCGCTACTAGAAACCACAATAACATGTTATGCGATAACATGTTATGCGTATGCTTGAAGAGGACGAGCCGCCCGCTACTCCCCAACCCAAGAGGAAGAGGGACAGACCGTTGAAGATGAGCCCAGGCCCCTCTTCCAGGCCTTCCGCTGCAGTCTCGCCACCATCACCACTCAAAGAAAATCCGACGGCAGCGGAAAAAGCTGCCTTCAAAACCAGGGAGGAAGAGCGGAACGCTCGGCTGCAGGAGATACAACAGTCGAAGGTCATCCCTGCAGTCGATAAAAACTATCATCTGTGGGAAGTACTGGTGGAGAGTGACTGGGATCGACACGAGGTCTTCGGTAACTGGTTATGGGAAGACCAAACTAAAGTAAGTTGAATGAATATAGTTGCAATTTTCATTTTTTTTTTTCAATTTTATTTGCAGCAACAAGGTATAGCAGAAGACTTTACAAATTTGGACCTTTTCGGCAAACATTTCTTATGAATTCCATGTGGAATGAACAGAAGTAAGTGTCTAATAGATAATCAGCATAGTCTATCAACATAAAAAAGTAGCTGTGAAGCTTGTAATGGCTGAAATTGGGTCAGAAATAAACAAAAAACAGTTTCGTGCATAATAAATGAGGTAAATGACCTAATTTGCATATCATTTGCCTAATTTCTTATTTTATTTTTTGCAAATGATGATGTAAACATCTTGTTTTTCTGCATTCTATTAGTTTTGGACATCATAGAAGGAAAATATGCATTTTTTTGGAAAATTTAGTGCCATACACTATTAGATAGATTATTCACAGAATCGGGGGATAATTTTTAGGTCAAAATGTACCAAATTTTTCATATTTGCGTCATTTTTGTTTTCTGATTCCTAAAAATCCATGAATAGTATCAAATGAAAGTTCTTTCCAAGGACGATTCAGAAATTCTATCCATAGTTTTTTTTGCTATTTAGCCACAAGGCACAAGCGTGTCATAAAGATAGAATGTTTGGAGACCTTATATGCTAATTCAATGACCTAATTTGCATATTTGAGTTGGAAATATGCACATTTTTGGAAAGTCCAACATGTTAGCTTTCATAACAGTCGAACTTGTTTTGGTACAAATGGAACAGAAAGTGCTGAAAAAATCCTCTTTCCAAATATTTCAGAAATAGCTTATTCTATTTTTGGAACCTTGGGAGAGTAAGGGTTAAGCCCCGCCTACTCATTAATATGCATAACATCGCCACCAAAAACAATAAGGCGTACATCTGAGGACCATGGGCTATTTGTGCACCACATATGAACTGAATCCCACCCATGTATAGTTCTTGAAATACTGTGTTTTCAAGCTCTTTTCAACAAAATCATATTAAGCCCCACCCACTATGCATAATAATGAAATTCAAAAAAGTTCTACCATGAGCATGTAGACACTAGCTAACAATATAATCACAATATATATGAAACAAAACAGACATGTGGTTATTTAAATATGAGATTTTAAAATTAAGACCCAACTACTCATTAGTATGCAGACATCAACACCAAAAACAACAGGGCACATCTACGGACCATGGGCAATCTGTGTACCATATATGACATAGAATCGGGTGTATGGTTCTTAAGGTATCATGTTTAGGAGCTAGCATCACACACACACACACACCCACACCCACACACACACAAACACACGCCATCATGGCCACAAAGGTTCCTGATGCTGATCACATCGGAAGCAAAAACAGAAAAACAAATCTTGATGACAGACAAAATATCCCCACCCCTCAATTTGCACCTTTCCCCTGTTCCAATGTCTTACCTTTTAATCAATTCTCCTTAAGCAGTAACAAAACCACACACCAAATTTAATCTAAATCCAATCATCAGTTCTTGAGATATCTTGATGACAGACAAACAAACAAACAGAGGTGAAAAATAACCTCCGTCCAACTTCACTGGCTAAGGTAATTAATCTCCTGTAATAAAGTGGTTGCGATTGTTGAAAAGCAATCTATAAAACATTTTAGGATTTGAGTAGGGTCAGTAACTCTCTCACCATTTAGCACGATCTCATCAATAGTTTTACATCTGCTTTGATTCTTAATCATGAAGCAATATCTTTCCTTAGGGGACATGGTCCGTCAATCATTCACATTTAATGCACACATAACCCCAAGCATATAACACACAACTATTTTTATCACCAGTTCGCAAACAAATTTCTCTCACTAAGACACTTAACACAGATGAGTAATTTCAAGCACAAAAGTGCCCTGATTACTCAGCACTGGCTTCTGTAATATTATACATACAGATAACCTTGGGCTACTTAAGTGTGGTGTGCATGGGAATGGCAAATAAACAATCATTGTTTGAAGTGGAAACAAAATACACTGAACAGGAAGTCAGGTTGGTAATTGTCATACCTGAGTTTTCAGGATTAACTTAGGTGTCGGGTGCGGGTAGGCTTAAAGAGAAACTTTTTAGCGTGATAAGACTATTGGTTATTTTCCAAGTCTCGCATATGCTACCAGCATTCTTATGAAATTGCTCATAATAGAAATCTTTTTTAGCTTTTCTTACTACAGAAGTTAACCCATTACGAAATGTTTTATAGTTAGTATAATTTCCATCGTTCATTCTCTCAGTAAAAGGCTTTTAATCTTTTCTTAGCATAGGTAAATCCTTCAGTTTTTTTTTCTTTCTCAAAAGTGTAGATTTATTCTGTTCTTATATTTGTTTTGTATTAATGTTGCGTAAAATGTGCCATCTTTTAAGTCATCCATGTATCTCCAAATGTAAGCATGTATAATATGTCCTTGAAGCTTCCTTTGTATGCATCTGAATTCAAAACATGGCTTGTCCCATTTTATTTACCCTCCGGAAATTTGATCACATTTCCATTCATATGCAAGAACTACACTGGTTGAAGGTACCAGAGAGAATAGAGTTTAAATTTGCATTACTTGTATTTCATTGTATACATGGTGAAGCCCCATCATATCTTCAGTCTTTACTGACAAGAAAGAGTGGATACTGTCTGCGCTCTTCAGCTTCATACCAACTAAGAACAAGCCATTGCTCAAACTCGTTGGCAAGAAATAGGGCTTTTTAACATTTGGGGCCGAAGGTTTGGAATAGTCTCCCTGTTGAATTGAGACTGATCACTAATTTATCTCTGTTCAAGAGAAAACCTAAAGCCCACATGTTTGGTAGATCATATCCAAATTTGTCTTAACTGTTTCTTACTGTAAAGCACCTTTGTTGTACATTGTTGTATTTTAGGGCGCTATACAAATGTTGAACTTTTGAACTTTTTGATCTGATTGTTGTGAGTTATTGCATCTATTACAATATCACAATTCTATGAAGATTACTTGAATAAATATTTCAGGAATTGAACTGAATTGAAATAATTTGAAGATGACTTTTAATGGAGACACAAACCCACATAAAAATTAGGGTTCCATATGGGTACAAATTTATGAAGATTCCAAAAACCAATACCATTTCCCCTCAACAAAAAAGAAAAACAGAAAATGAAGTGAAATTTTTTTGGAGATAACTTGATAAAATATTTCAGATATTGAACTGAAAAGAAATAAGATGGGAGACGACTTGAGCATTTCAGAAATTAAAGTGAATCAAAATAATTTGGAGACGACTTAAATGAATGTTTCCGAAATTGAATTTTATCGCAAAGATTTGGATATGACTTGAATGACTGTTTCAGAAATTGAATTGAATTGTAATACTGTAAAATACTGAGTAATAACTTTTAAGAACATATGTGTATGTATATGTATGTATATGTGTATATATGTAAATGTGTGTGTGTGTATGTTTGTGTGTGTGTATGTGTATATATATATATATATATATATATATATATGTGTATATATTTTTCATCTACAAGTATTATTGTTGCAACTTATCCATTTATATTGATATTGTTTGTTATTTCGTGGAGTAATAAATAAATCAATCAATCAATAAATAATCAAAGAGAAGAAAGACATTCACACGTTCACTCTTACCCTTCTAAGGGAGGCAATGGTTTCTGGTGCCCGTGTGGCGTCATGCCAGGGGTGGATGTGGTTCTGTGTCTGCTCATCATTGCAAGCGCCGCCCCTTGAAGCGATTCTTGCAGGTCTTCTGTGACCATACTCCTCATCTGTTGTCTGATTACATTCACCATTTCCAGGAGAATCTGATGTTGTGGGATGCGAGGCTTTACTTCTGGAATATCCTCTCCTATAATGAAATATTAAATTGTGCCGATGAAAACAAGTGTTACCTTCTACTGCCTGTGTGTGATGTGTGATTATTGTGTACACGATCGAAAAAATCATTTCTGCTAGAAAATACTTTGCATAAAGAAATCTGTGAGCTCAATTTCCCCAATACTTGTTATCGGTCCCTATTACACATTGCTTAAAGGATTAGGTCAGTGGTCAAGCGTGTCTATCTTAGGTGAAAGAGGACTTCAAAAGAAACAAAATGGTGAAAAAAGCCTAGCATTCAAAAATCTTATTCCGTTAAGGAGATATTTAAGTTTAAAGTTTGGTATTATTTGTGTAGAAATGACTAAATGTGATGTCATAGCCTCAGATTCCTCAGTCTTTATGTATTCTATCATATTTTGTCCTGCAATTTTGTGGCTTAAACACTAAGGGATATGTCAAAAAAATAGTAAAAGTGAATCTAGGAAGGGTGCTTATAATATACCACCTGAAGAAAGTTTGAGGGAAAATAATTTAAATAGTAAAAAAATTAAATAAACTTTCTTCAGTCGTTTCTACACAAATGACACCAAACTTTTAACTTAAATATCTCCTTAACGAAGTAAGTTTTTGCAATGCTTTCTTTACCATTTTGTTCCTTTTGAAGTCCTCTTTCATATAAGATCAACACACTTGGCCACTGAACTAATCTTTTAAATTGAGCTTCTTTTATAAAACAAAAGAATTTCTCTACCTCTACAAAACTAAGTATATTATTCAGAGGTAATTGGAAAAAAGTTAAGAACCTCTGATCATTTAGCTCTGTCCATAATTTGGCTACATGTATGAATTAACTTTCTTTTGTTATTCTTGAAGAGAGTTTATAATTGTTTAATTATGTATTTTTTCAGAAGTTGGATTTTTTTTCTCTAAATTTTACCAGGGTGGCCTTAATACACAGAGAGTAATATATTTTGGACATCCTCCTTCATCCACTGATTCACAGCCAACCACTCTGTTGGACTGATTGAAATGGCCCTGCTCCATACACCAGTTTTGAAATACAGTACTAAGGCCAAATATAAAATTATTTTACTCCAATTCTAAAAAGGCACTTAATTTACCTCTTGATTTGATTTCCTAAATATTAGCACAAACATATGAAATTGTGACTTTCTGCACATCTTACCTTTCAGCTCAATTGTATGTACTTTTTCCTGTATAGGTTGCTCAATGAAAGATGCAAACAGCGTTGTCAGTTGCTTATAATTCTGCTTTGACAGAACGGCTCGTTGAAGTTTTTCCTTCGAATACGAATAAAATGGATTCATAAGCTGAAAGGTCTCCAGAGAAAAATCTGTGAAGTTGTCGTATCTGGGATGATCGGCATCAGCATAAACAAACTCTTTCCGCACATCGGGGGGTCTCATTGGTTCTCTCAATGGAAAGGGGTCTGGCCCCCTCGGTTTGTATGGTTTCAAAAGAGATGGGGACTCAAATGATTTAATCCCCTTCTCTTTATCCCATTTTAATCTGAATCTTGATTCTAAAATGAATTTCCAGTCGCCTGGGTCCATGGAAGCACCCTCCGTTGTGATGTGATAGGAACTTTGTGGTGACGTCCCTCCCTTGGTCCATGGTGTATTTTGAGGGGCCTTTTGAATCTGCTCCTCCAAAATATCTGAAGCAAGTGATGGTGCATTACTGGGTATGGGTGACACTCGGGTCAATTCCGGTTCATTTGTGGTGACAAGTGAAGGAAGACTATGACTGTAGAATGGACTGGTGGGATATCTGGATTGCTTGCTTTTGCTTTGTGGCTCTGGCGGTGGAACTCTCGGCACTGGAGGTTGTGGTGGAGCCAGAGGTCTCCTCAGCAACTTAAATCCTTTTTCTTTTTTGGTTTTCTGACAAGAAAATTGAAATAATTTGAAAATGAAATCCATTACAATGTACACCTAGTTCACATGGTATTATGTAATGCATGTGCAAAACTGGTGCCTGTGTTAGTTCCCATAGACCCAGTGGTGGTGGTACCAGGGGAGGGGGGCATGGGGGAATTCCCCCACAGGATTGCTTGCCCCCAGAAAATTTTGTAAAGTGACATATTTTGTCAGATTTATAGGATTTTTGCCCCCCCCCCCCCATGAGATAAATCCCCCCCCCCATGACCAAAATCCTAGTGCTGACACTGCATAGACCTATTCTATGTAATATGTTGGACCTACAATCATAGCCAAAAGCATTGGGATGAAATAACTAAACACTTTTAAACAGCATTTTCCCCCACCACCCCATTCAATGTTGTGCGCTTTGCAAAAAAACATGGTAAAATGCCACTTTCAACATTGATCGAGGATAGTATGTTATGGCTACATAAACTCTGAGAGGTGCTGTGGCTCAGTGGTTAAGGGGTCATGCTGTGGCTCAGTGGTTAAGGGGTCATGCTGTGGCTCAGTGGTTAAGGAGTCATGCTGTGGTTCAGTGGTTAAGGATTCATGCTCATATTCGAGAGGTACCAAGTTTAATTCCCGTCGTGAGTGCTGCATTATGTCCTTGAGCAAGACACTTTATTCTACTTGCTTCAGTCCACTCAGCTGTAAAATGAGTACCAGCACCACTGGGGATTTAATCTGCAATGAACTGGTATCCCGTCCAGGAAGAGTCATGTACTCTTATCCGCTTGCGCCATGGAAACTGGGAATAAGCACCGGCTCAATGGGCCTATAATGGCTCAGATGGATTTAGCTTTTAAGATAAACTCTAAAACTTTGTAACCAAAGTCGATCAGTCATACCAGACAATCAAATTTACCTACTTGATCTTCCGTTTTCAGATGCCATATTATCCTTTATTCAGAATGGGCTTATTTGCACTTTACAAAAGCTAAATATAAACACAAATACAAAATCATAGCAGTGGCAATCCTCCAGACTTAAAGAAGTCAGTGGTTTAGAGCCAATCTTTAAAGTAATGATCTAAGTCATTTGATTTTGAGAACAAACTCTGTGACCTTGAATTGCACTTTTTTGAACAGGATAGGCCCCTGGGGAAGGGCTGCCCTCCCAAAGTAATCCATTACAACTCTCAGAATGTATGCCAAATAACTGATAGGAACTACTTGTTTTAAATCCAATAATATCATTAACTTTGACGAGCAGTGTTCAAAAAACCATCTAGGAATAGTAGGATGATACAGTACATAATTGGCATGATTGATACTATGACTAAACACTGGGTTTTTTCCCCAGCTCTTTTTGAGAAGTGGTCAGAGAACCAGAGGGGATGAAGAACCCTTTCGTCGGGACCGCCATTTAACGTCTTCATCCCATGGATGGTGAGCGCCACCAAGCCACTTTTCCCATCTAGGCTGAGTGGCGGAGCAGGTGTGATGTGTTGCAGAAGACAAACCTCTGCGCTTGTTGTCAGCATAACATTCTGCAGACTGCAGAATATCAGTGGAAATTGGTGGGTTAAAATTGTATTGGACTCTAGCTAAGAAACTTGAGCCGACTTGATCATCTACCCTGATGAGCGTTTATTGGCCACTTACAGTTTCAATAGCTGGAGGAGTCACTATCAAGGAGGTACCACATTACTGTGATTCCTCCTTTTCACTTTTATTAAAGTCAAACAAAAGGCCTACTTTTTTGCAAATAATTTTTCATGAGTTGGAGAAAAATATCTCAAACTTAAATATGTTGAACATAATGCTAGAACGCAAGATTCTTTTAAAAATTAGCGAGAATTATGCTACAGTTGTGAACTTATTTTATAAAAATGATAAGACGTTTATCATTGGAGTCAATAGGAAATTCCAACATTTTTGCAATACTTTAGTCGCCAATTAATTATTATCTTAGCTCTATATCAACATCAAAAATAATTTAAAACAATCAAATAAAGTGAATTTTTGAAACCTAAGTTGTAGAAATCCTTCAAATGGCTGCCATTTTGCTCAATTTGGAGTCAAATACAACTATTTTTTGAGATGGAAATAGGTTATGACTATATTTTTGGGCAGGCTGATGTGTTATGATTTGTTCTTAATCATATTTGTCAAAATTTTAATTTTTCCAGTACTTTATTTTTTCAAATCACAAAAAAGGTGAAAAAATGCTGATTTTCCCATAGTATGAATCTTCATACTCCAGCTCATGTGCTTCTCTGATTAAGAGTATGAATGTTTGTAATGAATAATTGATTTACACACTTAAAATTAAAGTATTAGTTCAGTGGTCAAGCATGTCTATCATATATGAAAGAGGGACTCAAAAGAAACAAAATGGTGAAAAAAGCATTCAAAAATCTTATTCGGTTAAGGAGATATTCAAGTTTAAATCTCTGTCTTATCTGTGTAGAAATGAGTTTGGGTTTGTTTTCTGAGGAGGATAGCTTTCCAGGCTTGGCAAATGCGTACCGGTGGGGGTATTATTGTTTCCTTTGAAGCCCGCTTCATTTGGGAGTTTGTATCGTTGATCCGACAGATGAGCTGGTTTGATGTGTACTCTGTCTCTTTGGCATTGAACTCCCTCTGACGTTTCTATCGTGTATTTACGGTCAGAGTGACAGTCAACGATTGTTGCTTGTTGCCAGATTCCACTTGGTTCTTTTTGGAATCTGCATGGGGTTTTGGTGACTAGTCGTGCTGGACCTTCTTTGCCAGCGTACGATTCAGCTTTGCGTCGAATGCTTGCATCGTTGCAGATGTTAATGGGGGTTTGTGGATAACTGTATCGAACAACAGGGAGATTGGATTTGACTTTTCTGTTAGGGAACATCAATGGATACGGGATGGTATATCTGTTGAGATTGGGGTGTCTCTTAAAGCTGAGAGTATTTCTCGCATGTTTTTATTTCCTCTTTGTAGCGATTTTTTTAGCATGACTTTCACTGTTCCAATATTTCTTTCTGCATGCCTGTTGCCCTGTTGGTGATAAGGTGCACACGTTGAGCGGCTTATCTTATAAATTTCGCAAAAATCCTGAAATTCACTGCTAGTTAGTTGAGGGCCATTGTCAGACACAAGTTTTTCAGGATAACCAAATTGGGAAAATATGCTGTCCAGTTTGCTGATTATAGCTGAACTTGTCATGTTCTGGAGTTTGTTGACCCATACGTAGCCTGTGTAGTAGTCTACAGTGAGCAGGTACTGTGATGAGTGAAGTTCAAAAATGTCTGTGCCAACTGTATGCATTGCAGACGTGCTGTGAATAGGTTGAACTGGTAATTTTGACTGGTTTCTCTGGTGGCTTTGGCATTGATCACAATTTTGGATCATTTGTTCAATGTCTGCGTTAAGACCAGGCCAGTAAACTGCTTGACGTGCTCTCAGTTGGGTCTTTTGAACACCCTGGTGTTGTTTGTGCAGGATTTGGAGGATCTTTGATCTCATCTCCTCTGGGATAACTACTCTCTGGCCTTTGAGTATTCCCCCACTGTGCACGGCTAGTTCCGTTCGGTGCTGCCAGTATGCGTGTGAGGCTCCATTGCATTGATTCTTTTCTGCTGGCCATCCTTGATATAGGGAATATGGGTTTGAAGAAAAGGATCGGTTGCTCTGAGATTTCTGACCCTGTCAATAACGAATGGTTTCATATTTGTGATCTCGTATATGTGTACATCTACGTCAGGAATTTGGAAGGTCGCTTTCTTTGCTCCGATGCACCGTGACAAGCAGTCTGCTATTGGTACATCTCCGCCTGGAACATACCTGATGTTGTAGTTGAATCTTTGTAACTGTAGCATGAGTCTCTGCAATCGTTCTGGCATTTTTGTAATTTGAAATGCTTTCAAGTGGCTGGCGGTCAGTGTGTATGGTGAAATCTCTTCCGAAAACATAGTATTTGAAATATTTGGTTGCCCATACTACTGCTAGCAGTTCTCGTTCTATGTTGCTGTAATTCATTTCAGCAGGTGTCAGAGATTTTGAGGCGGAATATACAGGGTGGCCACCTTGCATCAACACTGTTCCGAGGCCTTTGCCCGACGCGTCGCACTGGATAACAATGTCTTTTGCTGGGTCAAAGTATGTAAGGACAGGTGCTTTGGTAATTGTCTGTTTAATTTTGTTCAGTGTTTCCTCATGGCTGTTTGCCCATTCGAAAACTGCATCCTTTTGCAGTAGCTTTCTCAGGGGCTCAGTGATCGGGGCTAGTTTAACAAACTTTGACAGGTAATTTACGAGGCCTAGTAGTGACTGTAATTCTTGTTTGTTTGTTGGTGCTGCGAGATTCTGGATGGCTTTCACCTTGGATGGGTCTGGTAACACTCCATCCTTGCTTAGTATGTGTCCAAACAACTTTATCCTGTCTTGATTGGATTTGCACTTTTCGGCGTTCAGCTTTACATTGCTATTGCGACTTGCTGCAATTATAGCTTGGATTGCTTTGTCATGTTCTTCAGCGGTTTCAGCTGCCACAAGAATGTCATTGGCTAAGCAAAACACGTTCTCTAGGTTCCCAAATATCAGGTCGATGTCAGTTTGGAAGACATCCTGCGCTGGCAATAATCCAAATGGAAGGCGTGTGAAGCAATATTGCCCATAGATGGTTGTTAATGTTGTGAGGTGCTCAGATTTTTCACTAAGGGGGATGTTCCAGTACGCTACGAAGGTCAAAGGTTGAAAAATATTTAGCTCCTTTCAGGTTGGGGAGGATGTCGTCGAAGGTTTGGGAATAGTAGTGAGGGTGCTTGATGTATTTATTCAGGTTACGTGGATCCAGGCATATTCTAAGTGAGCTGTCTGGTTTTGAAACTAGGACGACATTGCTAACTCAGTCGGTGGGCTCTCTGACTTGTTCGATAATCCCAAGCTCAAGGAGACGGTTTATTTCTTTCCTTAAAAGTTCCCTTAATGCGTCAGGAGTCCTCCTGGCGGGGTTTATTGTGGGTGACGCGTCGTCTGATAGCTCAATGTTGTATTCAGAGTCAATTTTCCCAATACCCTCAAATATATCCGGGTTGGCTTGAATGAGTTCCTCCTTGTTTGTGTATGAGCGTACCTCAGCTATGTCATAATTCTCACAACATACATTGCCGTCACATGGAAATTCTACAATCCCTAGCTGGGTGCAAAGTTGGAGGCCAAGTAGACTGCTACCGTGATCTGACACATGAAAATCGACATTTCTTGTTTGTTTATCTTTGTGTTCAATAAGCGGGAATGTAACCTTTTCATGGTTTTTGAATGATTGATCTCCATATCCTGTAAGGCGCGCTTTTGATTCGAATAAGCGATGCTCTGGCCCTAGTAATGCACGGTAGGTTTTGTAGTTTAGTATGTTGGCTTGGGCACCTGTATCTATTTTTGCTTTTAACAGCTTGGTGCCTTCTGGGGTGGTCAGTTTGATGGCTGCAAATTTGTCTCTCTCATTGCTATTTGCTTAGGTGGTATCTAAGCCATAGTTGTCTGCGTTGTCTGAATCTGCCTCATATTTGTTGATTTCATGGGTCTTTTTGCTAGTTCTGTCAAGTCTTTCTTCTCTTGGCGTTGAACGGCACTTCTTCGCCCAATGGTTTCTTTTACCACATTTGCTGCATGATTGGCCAAATGCGGGGCATTGTCGTACTGGGTGGCTTAGACCGCAATTTCGACAATCACTAATAACATTTGGCCTGAATTTCGGGAGGTTGTTGTCTCGTTTGGTTTCATCAACAGAGTGCACAACGTCAATAAGTTTTGGTGGATTCGACTGTCCCATGGATTTAAGAGCAGATAAATGAGCGTTGGTTGCCTCGTAACTCCTGCCTAGAATGAGAGCTACAGATAGTTTAAAGTTTTTCTGCTTTGTTAAAAGTTCCTTTTGAAGCTCGGGGATTGAGGTAGAAGCAATGATTAGCTCTATTATTCTTTCTTGTAGTTCGTTTTGTTTAGAATCATATCTGTTTGCTAATAACTTACATTTGCTGACAAAGTTATCAAGGAATTCATTTGGTTGCTGCCTTAGGGTGGATAGCTTTAGTCTACTGACCCAAAAGTTCTCCATAGGTTCTAGCACTTCCTGGAATTTTTGAAGATGACTTTGGGATCTGCTTTTTCTGTTTCCGATAAGTCCCAACTATTGAATTTGCGCAAACCTTCCTCACCTGACGCCAGCAATATGTTTGCAGCTTCCTCCTCCTTCTTAACATTTTTTACAACAAAATACAGTTCTATCCTTTGTTTGAATAATTTAAAAGATTCTGGCAGGTTGCTTGATGCCCAGTCCAGGGTAAGTATTTTGTCGGCCATGTTTGTTGAAAATTTGTTTCGATAATCGTCTAAAAATAATTTAGAGATCCACAACTACTGTATGCTAGTGAAGTGATGATGCACTCTTAAAGTTTTTGTTTTTCGCGGAACTACTTTACTCAAGAATAACAGTCGACGTAGGTCCTAACATTTCGCTCAGATATCTTTTGTCCGTACTCCGTAGGGTCTTAAATTTGCCGTTTTTGATCACGTCGGGGTCACCATGAAATGATAATTGTTTCCATTATGCACAAGTAATTTATTGTGATTATAACTGGATAAGTTCATAAATAAAGGTAGCAAACAAATTGATTGTTATTTTGTGAACGATGTATTCTTTTTGTATATCCGTACAACAAGGTATTTTACCTTGACCTTGTAAGGCCAGGCTTACTGAGAAAATAGAGGGCTAAGTAGCAAAATATAATAACAATATATATATATATATATATATATATATATATATATATATATATATATATATATATATATATATATGTATATATATATATATATATATATCTTATATATATATATATATATATATATATATATATATATATATATATATATATATATATATATATATATACTGTATATATATACTGTATACTGTATATATATACTGTATATGTATATATATGTATATTTTATATATATATATATATAGGCTTTATATATATGTATATATATATGTTAATATATAAATATGCATATGTATATATATATATATATATATATATATATATATATATATATATATATATATATATATATATATATATATATAAAGCCTATATATTTTATATATATATATAAATATATATATATATATATATATATATATATACTATATATATATATATATATATATATACATATTTATATATATATATATATATGTGTATATATATATATATATATATATATATATATATATATATATATATATATATATATATCAGATATATATATATATATATATTCAGATATATATATATATATATATATATATATATATATATATATATATATATATATATATATATATATAAATATATAAATATATATATATATATATATATATATATATATATATATATAAATATATATATATATATATATATATATATATATATATATATAAATATATATATATATATATATATATATATATATATATATATATATATAAAAATAATATATATATATATATATATATATATATATATATATATATATATATAAATATATATATATATATATATATATATATATATATATATATATATATATATATATATATATATATATATATATATATATATATATATATATATATATATATATATATATATATATATATATATATATATATATATATATATATATATATATATATATATATATATATATATATATATATATATATATATATATATATATATATATATATATATATATATGTAATAAGTATATAGGTTGCCATAACGCTAGGAACGCCTGTGTCTCTATCAACCCTCGTACTGCAATCCTAATGTCAACCCGTACTGGGGGATGTGTATAACTAGGCCTACCCCAAGTAAGTTACACACTGTACGTTAGGACCTGAATTGCTGACAATTTTCGCGAAACCCATTCATTTGAAGTTGCAAAACTTGTAGATACTTTTTCCGCCGAGACTTACCGTCATGTTTCTCAAAGAATGGAGAACAGCTTTATCGTAACTTTTTTGTAATTCTTTTTACTTCTGAAAACAATGAGAACTTCATTTGGCGCCGTTAACCACCATTAACTTCTTTTAATACCTTCGCAACAGACGCCATTACACTTTCAACTTCTTGCTTCGCTTGACGACCAGTTGCAAAAGTTCGTATCTTGAAATATGTTTTATAAATTGAGTGTGACGTCTTACTTCCGATTCACTTTGTAAGGGACGTCTCATCCGGGAGATGACGACATTTTTTGGAGTGAAAACAAACCTTTGCGCAATACACGTGGGAAATTCCGTATGCGTTAAGTGTGTGACACGTAAACAAACACAGCTGATCGCTTTGTTTTCACTTCAATGCGAGGTGAATACGCGCGGCTGCTATGCGGTCTGGTGACCTAATCGTCGGCAAAAATCCTTCAAGAGGACATGAACGCCAACCCAGCGTAAAAAAAAAGAGTAAAAAAAAAACTAGTTAGCAATACAAGTGTTAGTAAGTTTAACTTTGAAACAGTTAAGACTTGGTGCATGTACAATATCTGACGGTAAAGCATTCCAATCCTTTAGTGTGTAAGGGAAGAAAGAGTGTTTTTATACATTCTTTTTAGCATAGTGAACCTGGAAATTAAGGTCATGATTATTTCTTGTATTAGTTTTGACGGAGGAGATAAGTTCATCTTTATTGATGGCGACAAGATTGTTACTGATTTTATATTGCATATGTAGCCGGGTGTTGTATCTTCTTGTTTTTAGCAGGGGCCAATCTAATTTAGGAAGCATGTTTTTTTAAACTAGATTTATAAGAGTAGTCTGCCATACAGAACCTGGCTGCTCTCCTTTGAATAGATTCAAGTTTATCCACCTCGCACTGGTGATGGGGGTCCCGGACTGCTGATGCGTACTCAAGTACTGGCCTGACTAGAGCTTTATAAGCAATGAATTTAACGTCGGTGGGACAGTTTGAGAGGTTACGTTTAATAGGCCAAGTACAGACTTTGCTTTCTTGGTTATGTTATGTATATGTTTATCCCATCTAAGTTTATTATCAATTTCAACACATAGGTATGAGTGGGAGTTGACATATTTTAGTGGCTGGTTGTATAAGGTATAAACAGGTGATTTAAAGCATTTCTTAGAGGAAATTGACAAGATGTAGCCAGCTTAAAATTCATGACCTCAGGTCACATTTCCAAACAAGTGAATATTACGCATAGGAATACAGGCTGAATGACGTCACACTCTCTGGCATGATGCATGATGACGTATCGATTCCATTCCTCGATCTATCGATGGCGGGTCCTACCATAGTCCTACCAACAACTCCCTGGTCCTACTAATAATTGGGTGGTGTATAGTAACTGCGTATCGTACAGTGCATACACGTTTAGGTTGAAAGCTTGGTGATAGGATTAAGTCATAGGTTGGTTGGCTGGTCGCTGGGTGATAGGTTTGTCTTTCAACTTGTACATTTAATTGTGTATATTTTGGAAAGGAAGATCGAGTGGTATGGGAAGGATTTAATGCAATACCTAAAAAAATAATTGGGTGATAGGCCTGAGAGGTTGAGAGTATGCATAAAATGAGACTCGATCATTTTAAAGATTCATCATACTTTTTTCACACTACCACAGTAACGGTCTTAACAACTCCCTGCATATACATACATGTACTATAATACATTCATAGGCGTTGGAAGATATTTCATATGGGGAGGGGGTCAAAATTCTAACTCATAGTCTCGCAAGAAATTTCATAGCAAAAATCTGAAAGACCGTTTATTAAAAACGAATGACCCAAATCACAAGTGTTTTTTCTCTTATTATTGTAGGGGGGAAGGGGGTGGTGGCCACCAGATACAAATATCGAGACCTGGCGTCCTCGCTTCTTACGCTAATGCTACGTACCTTTTTTTTTTGTAACATAATTCAAATTAGTGCTTTATACATTTATAACACTTAAAACAGAAAAATGCAAAAGAGCTTCAAAACAAAATGCCCCTATGATTACTGACCAAACAGTAGGAAACTGGCAACTTTTGTATGTCCAATGTACAGGGAAATGGGTTCCCATTGGAAAATTGTCTCTTTCTAAAAATGAAGTGCCCCATTTACTTTACTTTTTTTTTATCTACAGACAGGAATTGCGCCCCTCACTATTCGAAACTTCCTACACCCCTGTTTAATTTCAATTCAAAATCTCTTTATCATTCCCTCGCTTGCTATATTAAGTTTACTTTGAGGGATCGAAAAAATAAGCTGTAATTCCTATCTGAATATATCTATGTTCTAATATCATTATATGTTGTGTTTTGTGCTATTTGTGAGTTTATTCCTATGGCCTCTTGTAATTATACTTTTGTTGATGAATATTGTGACAAGGGCCTCGGGTAGTAAATTGAATTGATTGTATATCACTTTTAATATTATCTTTTCTCTTAAAGAGAAGTGAATATCAAATAAGAAGTAAATGTAAAAGACTGTCTCCCAAAGTCGGCAAATTAAGTTTATTAAATCGCTCAATGAAAAAATGACGACGTTTCTTTTGCCTTTTTCTAAAAATTGTTACCTATTTTCTGCATTTTAAAACACGAAACACCGTACACGCGAAGCTTTTTGCTAAAGATTGCTACAGCCTATAAAATGCTACCGACAGTAATTTACATATCAAAATTGATGTCATATTATGAAGAAATTATCTTTACAACTTCCTCACTTCTACAGTTCTAACAGTCTAAATTTGCTATAAACATGACAAATTGTAGAAATATGACATATGACAATCAAACTGGTAACCGGGCATGCAAGTTAAAGCAAATCCTTTGTTTTAACAAAGTTTTCCTCTGTTATTGGCAGCCTGTGCAGCTGAAGAGAAAAAGAAAGGGGGAATAATCAGCCATTCCCAAGCTCTCCGTGGACAGTAAAAAAATTATTTTCTTTTAAAAAACGAACAAAAATCTTCAGCTTTTTGGATGCACTGTGTTGAAAAAACACTTTCGCTTACACTTTTTGGAGATTTGTAAAACTATATTATCGGAAAACTAATGAAGCAGGGAATTCGAAAACCAATGTTTGCATTTTGTCACTTGACTTTATGGCGGCCATTTTGGATTTCAAAATGGCCGCCATTATTTTCCATATTTCTGTTTCGTTGTGATTTCTTTAACTGAATATTTAGATTTCTATGCACAAATGTCAATATTAACAGTCAAAAAACATGTTAAATGATTAAATGAAATATTTTTGAGCGTTGAAAAGCTACAAACATGATTTTACAGGTAAAAATCAGATAAATAATGTACATACAATGTAAAGAATGTGGCTATAGATACTGAGCTCATTTTCAATATCCAATATAAACATTCAATTTGTTAAGTCTTATCTTTTTATGTTCTGGATTGTTGTTAATACAGAATTCTCTTGAATGAAAACATAAATGATTGTAATACTGATAATTGTAGCGAAATTAAATTCTTTAGATCTTTCAGGGCATCAATATCATAAAGATCTTTCCCCGAACTTACGTGTGCTTCTACGTTGGTTTAAATTTTGCTAGAAATTAAGACCATACTCTGCCATAGCTTTGTAGGCTACTTAAGGAAATGGTAAGTCACTAAATCACTTCAATTCAAAATGTTATAAGCATAACAAGTTGGTTGGTTTATATCGCTATGAATTCATGGCTTATCAAATGTTTTTCGTAATTCAATACACTGAAGGAAACTATCCACAGACAGAGAATTGATTGCCTCTCCTGACCTGAAAGGGATTATACAATCCATATAATTCCATTCCAGTAAGGTATATTACCTGGCTATGTATGCAATAAATGATCATATATCATACTGTAGTGTCCAGTCTCTTAGCAGTCCTGAAATTACAATGCTAACAATAGCAATTCTAGGCTAAAATCATATACTTAGTCGTCATCAGAATCATCTTCCAGATCATTAACTGCAGTCTTCATCATTTTTGCATTGTGTGCTACAGAAGCAAAGATCTGTGCAAGGCATTCTTTGCGACCCACACGAACATCTCGTCGTATTCTTTTCACGGCTCCCCTTATGCCGGAAGGAAATACACCCGTTTGACCTTTTGACCCCTCTCACGGCGGTACTTAAACGTTTCCCCAATTTTTGAATAATTCAAGTGCAAAATGTGGCAGGGTTTTTTAAAAGATTTCTACTGGTGGGCCAATTGTTGGCAAAAAGGGCACCGAAATATAGTGAATCACTAAAGCATCTATAAATATATTGTCCAGTAGTCAGGATGGTAATTTTAATGAATAGTACTAGGGTAGGTAGACCAGTATTCGACACCAATTTCTAAAGACTACAAACTGTTTTAAAAAGTTTATATCATTTTCATCAAACTTTCGAATGCCACGACAGCCTGTTTTTTGAAATTGCCTATATATACTCGCAGACTTGTAGAAGCATAAAATCTGAATATGTTGTTCCGTATAATTGAAATGAAGGAATTTTTCTTCAAACAACAGTCAGAATGTTTTTGTTCAAGAGCAGTCAGGTATTTTTTTTTTTGAATGGAACTAATGGACCATGATCTTAGTAATTACTGTACGCATAAAAGTATACTGGTATAACACTCGTTTGCACAGATGCACGCATTTCCCAACAAAAGTATTAGAATCAATGGCAAATTTCTACGCCAAAAGGTTCAACTTGTATCTGAGTTATAAGCTTATAATGAGCTTTCAGGGCAAAAATGAAACAAAATTATGCACACTTTCTGTCTTGCCTGAAAGCAGCTTAAATTTTCAAACGAAATCCAATAATGTGTTTCAGAAAAAAAAGTCTTTCATACCTCACTCACTCATCCCGTTACCATGACTGCAGGTCGTTAGGGTACCAAGCTGATCGTTGGGGTACCAAGCTGATCGTTGGGGTACCAAGCTGATCTTTGGGGTACCAAGCTGGTCGTTGTGTTACCTAGCTGGTTGTTGCGGAACCAAGCTGGTCATTGGGTTATCAAGATTTGATTTCAACAAATACTGCTAGAAATTCTAGATTTTTCAAATAATTATGTTGTACTCGTATTTATAGCGCCGCTGAGATGGGAAGGGGTGGTAATTTTCCCTTGAGCCCCGGACTCGACGGTCTTCAAATGTACCTGAGTATATTTTATGGTGACCACAAAGTAAAATTACCATAAAAAACATAACTACAACGGCAAAAATCGGCAAAAATTCATGCATGCGTAATAATTGCGAAAACGGTGTTATTGTACTAAATATAGCAGAAGACCGTTGTTTTAAGCTCCTCAGATTTTTTCGAGATAAGGAGGAGCGCGCAATCGTTAGTTTGCTCAGGAATCTCTCGGCGGCCCTGTGGTGCACATGCGCAATCGTTAGTTTGCTCAGGATTCTCTCGGCGGCCCTGTGGTGCACATGCGCAATCGTTAGTTTGCTCAGAATTCTCTAAGCGGCCCTGTAGTGCACATGCGCAATCGTTAGTTTGCTCAGAATTCTCTCGGCGGCCCTGTGGTGCACATGCGCAATCGTTAGTTTGCTCAGGATTCTCTCGGCGGCCCTGTGGTGCACATGCGCAATCGTTAGTTTGCTCAGGATTCTCTCGGCGGCCCTGTGGTGCACATGCGCAATCGTTAGTTTGCTCAGGATTCTCTCGGCGGCCCTGTGGTGCACATGCGCAATCGTTAGTTTGCTCAGGATTCTCTCGGCGGCCCTGTGGTGCTCATGCGCAATCGTTAGTTTGCTAAGGATTCTCTCGGCGGCCCTGTGGTGCTCATGCGCAATCGTTAGTTTGCTCAGGATTCTCTCGGCGGCCCTGTGGTGCACATGCGCAATCGTTAGTTTGCTCAGGATTCTCTCGGCGGCCCTGTGGTGCACATGCGCAATCGTTAGTTTGCTCAGGATTCTCTAAGCGGCCCTGTAGTGCACATGCACTTTTTGCTTTGGCAAGGGAAGGGGATATTTTCTCATGTGCTTTACATATTTATGCATAAGCTATTTAGTTTTTTGGAAAATGAAAATTCCATATTTCATTCGACAAGAAAATCTGGCACATCAGTTCAAGAAATGTCGAAAAGCTATGACTTTGTATGACATCTCTGCTGCCATAGGCAGGATATTAGGGGACAAGGGCGCCCCCCCCCCCCACCTCCCCCTTCCTCCCCTCCCCGACACACATTTTTTGGGGGTTTATGTTTTCTATGGTTATTTTTGTGATTTTGCACCCCCCTCCCCACACACACACACTTTTGACTTTGCTCCCCACTATCGGTAGGCAAATCTCGCCTACTCCCGTGGCACCTTAGACTGCTGCATATCCTCTATACAAGGTCATCTCGGCGTATCTTAATCTGCCGTATAGTTGGTTTTATACACTAATGAAACCCAAGATTTCAAATCGACTCTGCCTTGACTATGTTGACGATAATTCTATGGCAAATTTAAGTTATTGTAATACGCATTTTCTCATGAATCAAGTGACCTTTTCTATCAAATGGAGTCCATTGTATCATTCTTTTCGATATTCAATCGAGTGTGACATACCTTATATGAGAATACTTTAATATTGGAAATATAATAGCAAAGCTGTTGGAATCTTTACTTCAAGATTCAAATTGTTTGTGACTTTGGACAGGAACAGGTTTGTCTCGCATTCGTGAGTAAGTACTTTTAATTTGTATTGATATCACACTTGCTTAATGCACACGTGATGCACGATTGTAATTTCTATATTGATAAGTTGAACAAGTATTAAAATCTGAGCAGATAAGTGTTTTTATTTTTTACAAAAAAAACTTTAGTTTTTTAGTTATAGCTAATCAAAGTTTGATCGGGTTTTAATATATACGAAATTAGAGTCTGTTTGAGGCGTATGATTAGACGAACATCTACAAATCTTTAGCAATTCTTTAACTTTTTTGCCTAGATCTTATAGTCTCACTAAAAATGATGAAAAAGTTGATTCTTGATCAGAAAATTTAATTTGGGGCGTGGCAAAGACTCTTATACTTTTGGTCAGAAGGTGCAGCACTTCAAACAATCATTATGGGCATTTCAGAAATAACAGTTTTACAAAAAAAAATAGCGAGGCCGCCCTGTAATACATCACACGATTTGCATAAAATTTGCAAATTGATGCGTGGGTGCCGTAAAATGGTTAATGCGGATTTTGATGGAATTTTTGGTTTTAAAAGTGTTTAAAGTAAGTTAGCTACGTTTGTCTTGACGCGTTGTTATAAAGTAATGTAAAAAGATACAAATTGCAATATCTTTTGGTTCCATATTTTCAATAAATCCATAATTTATTTTCTGGCTGCATGATGGTGCCAGTTTTTCTCCACTTTTTTTTCCAGTAGGCCTATCGCAAAGTCGCTTGTAGCCTTTTATTTATTCTAATTATAGTACTTTTATAAACATGATTTTCTCGACTACAAGTAGGCCTAACAGTTTTTGGAAAAAATATGTTTAGTAACACTCCCATCAATTTTTCAAAAAGGAAACGCATTGACGCTGGAAATCGGACGCCGCCGACTTTCCATAGAAATGTCCATATTAAGACCTGTATATTTTAGCTTCAAATTACCAAGTACGATAAGGTGATCACCATTATACTATTAAAATGATTCATATGAACATGACCGTTCGGGCCCATCTTACTCAGGGGTAAAGGGCGGTGCCTTTTTGTCTGACACAAAAAGTTATCACGAAAAAAAACGCATTATGTGAATAAACATAAGTATAATTTGAGCGGTGACTTAACCAGAGTTTCGGCTTTATGGAACGCTCTTTTAACATTTATTTTAGGAATTGTGATACCTTAAATAACTTCATTCTGATATCAAAAATAAATCTCAACATATCCAAAATATTTCTTTTTTCTTGATATCTGAAATCAAATTTAAGATATCTCTAATTTTATTTTTGATATCAAACATACTTTTTCCTGATATCAATTTTTTTTTTCTTTCTGATATTCGAAAAGAATTGTTGATATCACAAAAAAAGAATTTTGGATATCAAAAATAAAATTTAAAATATCGTTTGAGATATCACGAATTCTTGAATAAATGTTAAAACGGCGTTCCTCACGGCTTGGGAGGGGCGGTGAGAAAATATGCACTAAAATGCTCTCAATAATGCTTGTGGCAACAAAAGCAGCAATAAGCACATATCAGTCCGGCAGCATGCCTATTAATAGGAGCATTTATAACACACGAGAATATGGAAGTCATGCAGCCATATTGTTCAGATATTGCGATAAAATGTCATAGTTTTTAATGTATGTACTTGGAGTATTAAAAATCATTGTGTTAAAAAACATTTGAATCTTCAAAATGGCGGTTTTGCGCCTAAAAGCCTAGCTCTATTGTTTATTTTATCTATTATTTGGAAAATGGCGTGGTGAACATCAAATGGGAGTGGAAAAGTTGTAGCCATGACATTAATGGAGGTATTTTCATAAGTTTCAAGTTTCCCTTAAAGGAAGATATTTTACCCAGACGTATTTCAAATTTGAAATTTGTAACATTGCTTAAGGCTTTCACTTTAGGATAGGAAAGGATCATGGGAAATATCACAAAATGGCGGATTCCATTTAGCAAAATGTTCCCATTAATAGGCATGCTACCGGACTGCATATTGCGTATGCGTAACGGCGTGGGATCCCTACGCACATGCAGGATTAACAATTAAAACACTTGTTCTGTTCAACAATTAGTTAACCTACTTGTTCCTGGAGTTCACTCCAAACTTGGTAAACGCGCTTTTTGTCACTCTGCCATTAAACTCTGGGGCAGTTTCCTTTCCGAGATTCGGACCAGTCCCACATTTCCCTTCTGTAAGAAAAGGCTTAAGACCTATTTTCATTGTTTGAATTATTTATATATTATACGTTTGATTATTCCACTAGGTGATAAGCCTACTTTCACTTATTTTTCATCTTCTGTATCTTCATTAATTTATATATCTTATGACCTAATATTTATATATCTACCCTTATGATTTTTACATTTTCAGTTTGATTGTACATCGCTTTAGATTACAAATTTTATGTAAATTGTACCGCTTTATAAATGTATATACAAAATGATAAACAACATGCAGCGATTATTGTTAGCATGGTCACGGGTGGGTGGGTAAAATTTGAACTTTTAAAATAAAATTCACCGTCCTTGAAAATTGTTACGTGGTGCTGCCTTAGTTGTAGTTAATTGTTTCTTTTATCAAGAACACTGTTCAGAAATGTAGGTGGCTTATTAGGGCATTGAAACATGTCGAAAGTAATAAATCCAACAATCGGTCCAAAAATTATAGTCCCTTATAAACCACCGTATAAATGCGTTCAAACGGTACGGTGAGGTATTTGTTTTGCGGTGAAAAATGTTTACCTCTAAAATTTCTAAAGCATTAAAAAATTATTTCAGCAATTTCCATAAAAAAAAGGATGCATGCTAGTGGCCTGTTAGACTTTCTTCCAGGAGGACAAAAAATTATGAATACAAGAACTAGTCTTGTATTTGGATCCTAAAATAAAATTGGCAAAATTGAAATTCAATTTAGGTAATTTCCAAATTTTTGTAAAAATGTCATACAATTTGGTATAAAGCTAAAGGTCATTAGGCTAGGGCCGGTGCTTACTCTCGGTTTCCATGGCGCAAGCGGATGAGAGTACATGATATTCCCTGGACGGGCAGACGGGACACCAGTCTATCGCAGCAGAGTAGGCTGTAAAAATTGTATTGAAATTTCGCTGGGCGACCATAATACCCCCTAGGGCAACTGATGCGAGGCGCGAAGGTGTAAATTTGAGCACCTAATGGTCGCACAGTTAGTATGTTGAACAATTCACTGAGTGCTGGTACTCATTTTGCTAAGTGGACTGAAGCAAGAAAAGTGCCTTGCTCAAGGACACAAACTGACAAAGCAGTGCTCGTGGTGGAATTGAAACCTGGTACCTTTCGCATACGAGCAAGGAGCTTCTACACAGAAGCTCCTTGATACGAGCATGACTTCTTAACCACTAAACCACTGCGCCTCATAATTTGATAAGAAAGTTTTGAAAGTTTGGTATGATTTGCGAGAAAATTTAAATCATTTTTCAAAAATTGAAGAAATTTCTCGGAATTTTTCGAAAATGCAGAAGATTTCCCAACTGCCCGATGAGCAGTAATAGAGAGAATGGTTGCTAAGAAGAAAATGAAAATGGATTAACGCGGTTCGAGTAAAATAGCACTTCTCCCCTCCGCATACAGGCCTACTTGAACAATAAAAAGAAAACCACCCACATGGGCGGCTCGCCGTATGGGCATGGAGTGTTCCTTCGACTCTTTTCTAATCAATTTTTTGCATTTAATCATATGCATAATTAAAAAGTTGTTTTGCCTCTCCCATTCATGTTTGGGCCTTGTAACTAAAATCTCTTACAATTGCAGCCTATGCCCACCCATGCAAACCCATGTCACTTGACTACTTGACTGCATGTAAGGTTTATGAGCCTTCGGAACCATTAGGTAGTCAGTGCATTTTTTCTTAATATCTTGAATTATATTTTCATGAGTGAAATTATCATACCCGTAGAGAAGAGGTGCGACACAACCACCGAGGTACACAAATCTCATATACCTTCCAAGAATTCAAGTGAAGTTTGGATATTCTTAAGTGTACTCGAAATGCACCATCCTCCTCCCCCTCCCCCTCCTTCCCTTATGGAAAATCTTGGCTACGCGTCTGAATGTAAGGATTAAGGAAGAGTTTAGTTTTTGAAAAAATAAAGCAAATATCCCTAAAAAGGAAAATTTTGCACAAAATATTCCCAAAAAGAAGAAAATTTCCAAATTTGTCCATAAATTGAAGATTTCTCGAGTATCTTACTCAATGTTGATTGTTAAGTTACCGATCTTAATTTATTATGTTTTATCTTATTACATTTAATTCATAAGGATATTTTTTCCAGGGTAATAAAACTCACCACTGGTGCGGGGGTTGGGGTGGGGGTGTGGGGGCAATCAAAAGGAATGGGAAGGCATCCCCTAATAATTTGATTTTTTAAGTGGACTCGAAATGCAACCTCCATTTGCCCCCATTCTCTCCCCCTCCATGGAAAATCTTGGCTACGTGTCTGAAAGTAAATATTAAGGATCAGCGTTCCGTACTTGTAGGGAATCTTGAACACAGGATCTCAGGGCTTATATACCAGCTTTTGTTCTCTAAATGAAAGCTATGAATTGCTGATCAACATATTCTGGGTTGGGAGGCAAAATTAAAGAAATAATAAAACAACAAATATGGAACAAAATTCTCGAACATTGAATAAAAATTCCCAAAAATTGAAGGAGATTTTCTAATTAATAGCAACGTTTGATGTAAAAGTAAATTTACCAGTGCAATGTTTCCGCTTTTAACATAATTTTGTTTTGTTTTTTGGAGGGGTTCCTCTCAGAGGTGACCCATCTAACCCCTGTTTACATATACTTCTTTTCCAACGTATGTAAAAATTTCTACAGTCATCTGCAAGTTCTTGGCGCGCGGTGCATTGTGGGAACATGTCTTCATTGTATTAAGAATCATTAATTTTGAGGATCTAAGTGTTCCTTAACAGTTAGGTTGCTCCCGGACAACTAAGTGGGGCTCAATATAAACCCAAGGCTATTGAAAAAATTATAACTGCCTGTATGCGAGTAAGGATATATCTTTGGTATAGACAAGAAATCACATGTCCAGGCACAAAGGATACCTCGAAATCAAAATATTGTCACTGATTTCGGCTCATTTTATGTTAGTTTATGAAATGCTTCCTCCAGTAGTGTATTGAATATCTATTATGTCCTCTCTAGGTAATCAAAAATCTTATGGCAACAACAACTAGCGACACAGCAACAATCATCATGAACGATAAACCGTCACACCAAGAAGGCAGTGTTCTAAGGTTCATCGGTATCGCAGTAATCGTAGCGTGTATCGTCTCCATTGTTGCACTTATATGCGCCATCGTCAGTATTAGCAAACAGGGAAGCAACGTCGTAGATACTTCAAGCGGTGGTGGTGGTGCTAGTAAGTCATCATTTTTTTGATAAATATTTTAATTGTCCACCATCCCTTGCATTTCCCTTTTCAACCCCCTCCCTTAACCTCCAACTTCACTCACTCTTGCCCCTTTTCATTCATTGTCAAATTTATCGAAAAGATACAAACAAAAGAAGTAGAACTCAAATTTACCATTTCAAAAAAAAGTATGTCAACCCTCATGTTTTTGATTTAAGACTCCTTTTAAAACCAAGTGCCTTATTTTGTGTTTTAGCTGTGTGTGTGGGAGGTGGGGTGGGGTGATGTGGGGGGAAGTAATACAAGTCCCGTAATTGAAGAAAAATTCCCCAAAATAAAGGAAATTTCCCGAAAATGAAGATAATTTTCCAGCAACTTGATGAAAACTTAATATCCATGCAATTTGTCCACTTATCACAGGGATTTTTTAATTATTTTTGCCGTATCAGGGCGCCGCCTTATTATGCCTATGCCACCCACACCACACATACACACACACACACTGTACAGAGTAAAGGGATATAAGCATGATTTTTAGTAGACCTATGGCAAGGAAACTTTGTTAATGGCATGACACCATTACACAAAGATAGATAAACATTTAGAAATCAACAACCAAACCAAACCAAACCATAGATAATTTCACAATTTTCCAATATTTCGAAATATATTTGTCTTCGCTCGAGTTGATTTAATGACCGCCACTATTCCAAATTGTAACAGCAGTGGTGTAGCTAAAGGGAAAAATGCATCTCTAGCCCGAAGGGGCAGAAATCGAATAAAAAATTGATCTTAAGTTTGTCGTGAAATAGGTCAAATATGTAATGACATGTTTTGTTCAATTTTCGACGGAAAATTGGAAGAATTTTGAGATCCTGATTCGGAAGCATTCGTAAATTTAGAATCGTGAATTCCAAAATTAAAAGCGTCTCTAGGTGTGCAAATTTAGCTTCTTTTATTTAGTTCTATCATTTACTATTGTTTTGCCATTTTCATTCTTCATTTTTATTTTATAATCTTTAATGATGGGCTAATAGATATAATAGTTAACCTATATTTTGCTCTTTCGTCAGCTTACTTCATTTCAAGCGGTTCCTCTGGCACTGGTAAGATCTTCAATGATTTATTCTTTCAACCTAAACATTCCCCATGTAAGGGTCAAGGCTTCCCCACTATCACAGGGACTCTGAGGACAGAGCCCAACATTTTGAGGATTCACATCCTAAATCCGATCATTTCAAGGCAGAAAATGTTCAATTGTACGAGTTTACCCAAGTATCAACAACTATGTACTTTAATTCACACCTCAAAAAGGGGCCCGTCTTGAAACCCTTATTGGAATTCACGAATTGCGACCGTCGACTGTTACTTTTACTTATTTACTAAATTTCTAAAGACTAGTTACTACAAACTAGTGACTAAACTGCTAAATACGAGTGAATAAAGACACGTGACTAAAGGCTAGTGACTAAAGACTAGTGACTAAAGACTAATGGCTAAAGACTAGTAACTATAAAAGCAAGTGACTAAAGAAAAGACGAGTGACTTAAGACGAATGACTAAAAATGAGTGACTAAAGATTGGTGACCACTGACTAAAGGCGAGTGGCTGAATGCTAGTGACTGAAGACTAATGACTAAAGACAAGTGACCAATGACTAAAGACAAGTGTCTAAAAACTATTGACTAAAAATAGTGACTAAAAACTAGTGACAAAAGACGAGTGACTAAAAACAAGCGGCTATAGGTGACTGACTAAAGATTAAAGACTATAGACAAAAGACTAGCGACTTAAGTGAGATTTTAATCATGATATCCTTATTTTTCATAAATAACATGGTACCTTAATGGGGGTCAGTGAAAAATATTTAGCATTTAGAAGAACTGTTGGGGAATTTGTTTAAATTGAATTTTGAATTTTACCCCATGTTTGACCCAACAAGAGGGGGTTACCCTTCCCCGCCGCTGACGTCGGGAACTAATTTCCCCCACGGGAATTCCTCGACAGAGGCTGTATCTCCTGATCTACACTGGCAATATCCCTTACCGTATAAAGACATATCATAGGGCCCCTCACACAGGTCTGAGATTAGGGGGTGAGGACCAATGTTGCCCATCAATGGGTCCTGTAGTATCCCCATCTCTAGAAGATTTAATGCATAGTATGAAAAGGCACCAATTCTAAAATATATGAGATTTCTTCCCAGGTTCAAACGCTGGCGGCGACAACAAAATCTGGCGCTTTCAAGTCGGACATTTTGGTGCAAATACCCAGTATCTGTAAGTTAACTTGCTTTGAATTTTGCAAAAAAAAATATAAAAAAATCATTTCAATCCATAACGACGCTTGCACCACGCAGAAAGGGCTAAATCCAACCGCGGCATCTAAACCATGATACACGTGTATGCGTCCCTTTCCATCTTGTCCAGTTTGAGAGGAAATGCCCTAGGGGTGGAGGTTGATAGGTGTATCATCTTACCATTAACCATTCTCATTTCAGACAACTCCCAGCATATAATGTGACAGTGTGGAAATTTTGTCCTAATAGCCATGGGTGAACAAAGGAACGAATATTATACAATCTTAGAAAATACTGTTGGAACAATTCAGCGTTTATACACTTATAAGAGCTAAATATTTAGTTTGATAATTTTTAGATATTTTCTCCCTCAATTTGTAACTTAATACTCCTCCCCCCCCTCCCCTTCCCCCTCCCTTCCCCTCCCCTTCCCCCCGTTCCAATTTTGGATTTTCTTGTGTTTTAACCTGATTTGAAGAAAAAAATTAACAATGGTCAACGCTGATGTCGGGACACCACAACCTGATTATTTTTGTATCCCGAAATGTTCCAACGAGTTTTGTCCAAGATTGTAGCTGCATAATTCTAACATTATATCACAGTATAGTTTATCACCAATTCGTTTTTTGTGATAACAGTATACGACATGCATATATTTCATAACAGATATTGTCTTTTTATAATCTCTTGATAACAAGGCCATTATCTTTTAATAATTGTTGTATTTTTAGGGATGAAGCAAGTGGACAAATTCGAGGCTATGACGTGGACATTGTTAACAAAGGTAAAATATGTTTTATTTGATGTCCATTATCATATTATATTGCTATTCAAAAGAACACTACTGTGGCGGTAAAGGGGAGGTGGGAGGGGGGAGGGGGGGGGGGTAAACAATTATGATTAACTAAAATATTTACAAATTTTTGACAAAATATCATCGCACGCAGTTTTGAGGCTAAATTTACCTGACGAGCTAAAACAGAAAATCTGGACATTTTATACTTAGTACCCCATTAGCCCATGCACTTGGAAGAAACAATAAGGATGACTTATGTTAACAAGTTTCTGGTATTTCTTAGTGACTGAAATTACGGACAGTAATTTAGAAAGCTATATGAAATATTCTGAGCTGCCCTCTCTTTCAAAAATCATAACTTGTGCATTCATGAAAATTTCTTCAAATTTTGATCAGCTATTACTCGGAAACTACAGGTGTTTTTAGCATAATGTAAAGACTATTCTGTTGATAATTTACAGTTATTTCTGATGAATACAAAATCTCTACCTGTGTACATACATTTCAATATAAAATGAATTACAACACAAAAATTATCAGTTTATTGAACTGAGTGATAAATATTTGGGGCATATCTTGGAGTATCATGATGGCAGACATTCACTGAACCAGTCATAACCCAGAAAATGGATCAACAACACTTTACAGACTACTACCAGACTACTCATGACTGGATACTTTTAGAGCTTGTAATTCTTGGAATAAAGCATACACACCGACATGATATGCTACTGTACTACGAAAAAAACCTAAAGAACTAGGTGGCACACTGCATTATCCATCCGTTGGTCAAATGTTGTTATACGTTCGCAACGTTGCCACCTTGTTGGGTTGGCATGCTAACGTTGTACCACTTGGTGGTCCAACGTAATGTTCCCAACAATTGGCTATGCACGTTGGCCCAAATGTTGGACTATGTCTCTCATACGAGCACCCAACCTTCAGCCAACATGTTTCCAACGTAGGGTCAACATGAACTCCAACCATTTGTCATTATTGGCCCAAGGTATTTATGGCAGTGCTACCACAATTCCATAAAGGATGTCCCGAAATGGACCCTTAAAATTCACGATATTACCCGAATATTGCTGCCTATTTCACGAAATGTCCGAAATTTCGGGTAATTTCTTGCAAGTGGAAGCACTGATTTATGGTATCATGGGATTTTCTTTTTAATCTTATAAGTGAAACCTGTTCTCCTTCTCCCCGTGTTAGTGTGTCAAATTGCTAACAAGAATTGCGTCATTGTGTGGGATTTGTATGAAAACTGCTGGAATTCACAAGCCGGACAAAGACCTCGTGGCGGAGTCGGGCTTATGGGAGATTGGTATGACGCTTGTATCGGTGAGTAATGGACAATTCTATTTCAGGCAGTCAGGTCCGTTGTTGAGAGTTCCATCTATAGTTTACAAACGTAAACACGAATAAAAAAAAACACGTGTCACTCCTTTTGCTGATAGATGATCTTTATTTCTTTCTAGTGGTCATCAGGGTAGAAGATCCACCTTGGGCACCTCGTCCCTTCCTCCCTTCATGTTTCTCTGAATCTGCGGCCATGGTCATAACCAGCTCTTCGACCAATAACTATCAATTTTTTCAATGACAATGAACTTCTCGACGTCCCGATTTTATCAATTTTTTTCCGGTTTGACATTTTAGAATATTGTGAGGTGTCGCACCCGCCATGCCCGCCCATGCCCGTAATAGTCGCCAACAGCGGCGTGGTCAGGGTAAAATAAGTTGGGGTAACAAAATGAAGAGGTAAAATTTCCATACTTTTATAAGACAATCACGGCAGCAGACACATTTAAAGAGAAGGGTTAACATTTAGACATTACAATGTACTGTTTACATGGCATTACTTTAGCAATGAACAACGAGTTATAAATGTTGTAAGTGGCCTTCATGTAATTCAATCACGTGATCTCATTCCTCTGTGTCTTCCAAAAGTTCTCCTCGTTTTTGAAAGAATCTGAAGGACCATTTTGGTCAACAATACAAAGTGCATACGTGAGATTCCACAAGAATGGGTTTACAACTTCTAATGAGTTAAATGAAACAGCGAAAGATTTTTTTATTATTTGAACTAATTGTTACATTTTAACAGGATGGGTGCAAACCCGAGAAAGAAAACGGACCCTGGGTTTTAGTAATCAGATTGCAAAATCGTATCCTGTCAGTTTGTTCGTGAAAGCAGGTGGCTCTATTGGAAGTTACCCAGACCTGTCTAATCTCAAAATTGGGTTCCTTGACGGCTGGTATGCAGATGAATTTTGTCTCACTCGGTACACCGCTGTAACGGTAAGGTGTTTGAGCTTTGGCTTATATTACTTAAAAGAAGGAATCGTCCTATAAAGAAAACGCTTGATCCATCACCAGTATAAGTCCAATCATACTAGTAACGTCAATTCCGCTGCGGTAATTGATCGGCTTGTCATTAATTGTGTAAATATTTCCACCAATCAGAAACGTTAGCCTGCATTGTACTTTTCTCTCCATGTTAACACAATATTTGGCCTTTAACTAAAAGAGGGAATTCGCAACATCAGTGAAAACTGCTCGACACATCTGACTGAGTGACTTAACTTCAGCAGGGGTTGTTTCATCTTGTTATATAGATATAAACGTTGTGTGTATGTATTTCCACGTTAAGACAATTACTGTTACTCACATGGTACGTTTACCTAAATGAAGACCTTGGATGGTTTTGGAAGTGGATTTACCTTTTCTTTCTTTTTCTACAGGGTTTTGACCAATCCAACGCAAACCTCGTGATCCATTTCCAAGCAGAATCCGACCTGATTAAAGCTCTCCTAGATGGAGCGGTAAGATGCCAGAACATAGCAGGATCATTTTACATACATAAACATGGATTTCTAAACATTTCCCTGCTCTTAAGTATAAATACCATTGGCAAAGGATCCGGTGCGGAGTAATCATAAAACATTCATATATGGTCTCATAATATTGATCGTCGTTAGTGCAACTCCTTTCCCTGCCCCACCTCAACCCGAAATATTACAACATTTCCAAAGGGCGTTCACACATTGCCGTACGGGTGGGGCGCGAAATATTGGTCTCATTGTTAGAAGAACCACCACTTCTGGACAAAATCAACGGATTCGTTTGTAGTACAAAACGACATGAACGCACTGTTGTATCCTGAGTTGGTAGCCAGAAGACAGGTCAAATTTCATTTAGGTCCAGTCCGTCTACAATTCAACTAGGCGTGTATCAGAGATGTGGGAGTGTGACCATAGGTGTAGTAGGAACCGGGGAACAGGGGGCACGTGCCCTCCCACTTCACAAAAGTGCCCTTTTGGGAAAAAAGTGGTTCTCAATTATTGTTAACCAGGTCAAGGTGCAAGAACTGGTGGCATATCCAAACACCTGAAATAAAAAAATATTACAAAAGTGCCCCTTTTAAAATGAAGTGCCCCTTTATTTTGTTGTTTTGTTCTCACTTATCCTTTCTATAGATTGGGAGGGAGACATGTGTACATGACTTAGGAAGTGCCCTTATGCGATCGTGCCTCCCCCCACTTTTCGAAAGTTTTCTACATCCCTGAGTGCGACACTATCACCAAAGTTTTCCCCAAGTCACCCATAAATCTATCAATTGAGTCCTAATCGCTGAATTACTAAAAGCTAACAACTTGACTCAGCCCTAATATATATACGGATATAGCTGATGATTATTACCCATCAGTAGCGTAGTTAAGAGGGTGAAGGCAGGGGAGAGGCAATAGCCACACTTTTCATCATACCAACAAAAAAAGTTGTAAATGCACGAAAACGATATCTAAAAGACACAGAAATAATGCTTTGAAACTGAAATCAGTATCTTTATTCAGGGTAAATTATTCATAGTCAAGATCGGATCACATTTCTTATTCAAATTATACCAATTTTTCGGCGTATTTGGCACAGTTATCCTGTGAGTTGAATTTGGACTAGTGTTGGTATATTGACTTTTTAGAAGCCAAATTTGGAGAAAAATTGCTTTTTTTTTAGACTTGTTTGCCGCAAGAAAAGTTAGTTGGCCTCATATTTGGCTTCTTGCGTTTGGGACGATCTACTAACCCTGGTTGCTACTGAGATGTTCATGTTTGTTGTAACACTAATGGGTCACACTCCGCCTCTATTGAACACTCGTGCTGTTCTTTGTTGTAACACTAATGGGTCACACTCCGCCCCTATTGAACACTCGTGCTGTTCTTTGTTGATCAAGGATGTACCACAGTTGATCAGATTCCATTTTCAAAAACTACATGTTATCTTTGTTTCCTTATAAAAGATTGCCGCCGCCTTCGTGCCACAGATTCCATATCTACTGGAACACACTGAAATCGAACAATACCAGGCGGCAGCAAGTGACTTCGCCGAGAACCGGTGTATCATTTCCGGGGTATCGCTCATGCTACCAAAGGTGAAAACAGGCCTGAATGCATGGTTTAACCCTGCATTTGAACGCCTCATTGGTACCCGGGACTACGACATAATATGCCAGGATCTTACAATAGCACATGGTAGGTACATGTACAGATGTATGACTGCTCATCCATCCAAATCTATTATGAGTTTATACACTCTTAGGGAATTAGTTCAGTGAGCATTACCAGCTTTTGGGTTCGGGAAGGGTAGGGGTCCTTGTGGAATGAAACAGGCCTAAAATATTGTCTTTACATTTCAAAATGTTGTATTTTTACTTTTCAGATTCTAAATTTCATTCACAAAGGATCATTGTCTCAAATCCGGACCTTATAGCATATTTTCCAACCTTTTAATTCAATTGTACAGAGGGGTTGAAGACTTCGTCGACCTGGATCTACACCCATGGTCTGTCTTGTATGATCAAAAACAAAAAAGTCACACAGAAATGTTCAAAAAATACTTTAATATCTTGTTCAGTTTAGGAAATAAGTTTGTAATTTATATGATTTATTTGATTTGTGTGATTTTAATCATTTTGTTCAATTGTTTTGAAAATAAACTCTTTTTTGGGTAAGCAAAATTGGACCAGAAATTACATGATTATTTCCTACTTTTTTGTGGGTTGAAACTTTGCGATCATGATTAGGAAACATGCAGGAGAGAGAGCATCGTGATTCGGAAACATGCAGGAGAGAGAGCATCGTGATTCGGAAACATGCAGGAGAGAGAGCATCGTGATTCGGAAACATGCAGGAGAGAGAGCATCGTGATTCGGAAAATATATTGTTATGATAAGTTCTCGATTTGTGTTGATTTTCGGATGCTCCCACTCACCCCTGAAAGAAAGTGTACTGCCCGTCTGAGTGACGAATTAAGCAAGGGCGTAGGAAATGTCAACTCTCGGGTGGAAGGGAAGAAAAACAATTTCCGGTTATAAGCAAGAAAATGCACTGACATAAGTTTCCGCCAAACATTGCTGCTAATTGGTACATTTGCAATTTTCGAGAATTTCTTCAATTTTCGAGAATTTCCTTATATTTTCGGGAAATATCTTGATTTTTGAAGAAATTTTCTGAAATTTTTAGTAATTGGTTTGTTCATTTTTTGAAAAATTTCCTTCCATTTTCGGGACTTTCGGGAAATTGTTATTAATTTTCGGGAAATGTTGCAAAATGTTGCATTAGTTTTACCACTTTTTCTCAATTTAGTGCTAATAATTTCGAAATTTTACCTCCCCACCCAGAAGAAAGCAATGCAACCGGGAAGATAAATCCCCTTGGGGAATCCCCTGGCAATGTCATGTTCATATGTTTCAGTTTTCAGGTTTTAGAGACAAGATTTTTAGTTTTGTCTCATTCTCTTTTTTGTTCAAATACAAATCATGAAACCTGCTCTGGTCAGTCTGTCATCTGTTTTGTTTCTTTTTGTTTCTCACAGGTGAACAGCCAGGGTTTGCACCTGACGACTACTGCATTGTTTAAGGATGGCTTAACAACTCATTATACCTGAAACGTTTTTATTTTCAAACACGTGGATTTATTTCAATTAAAACACAAATGTCTTAAGCATTATCTTGATATAAAATGTATAAAAGTGTGATTAGTGTTTTGGCAGCTTGGTTGAAGCTAATGGTAATAAATTTCTCTGATGTGTCGAGATCTATTTAGATGTAGCATATTAGCCTATGGTCTTTAACTGTTTAATGGTTCTATATTTTATTGTAAAAAGAAACCAACATTCTTAGGGCAGTCTTTTGGGTATGAAAATAGCACACTTAGTCCGTCCATTCTGTTTTGTTTCTTTTGCTCCTCACAGGTGATCAGCCAGGATTTACTCCTAACAACTACTGCATTGTGTGAGGATGGTTGGACAACTCATTATACCTTAAACGTTTTTATTTTCAAACACGTGGATTTATTTCAATTAAAACACAAATGTCTTAACTATTATCTTGATATGAAATGTATAAAAGTGTGATTAGTGTTTTGGCAGCTTGGTTGAAGCTAATGATAATCAATTTCTCTGATGTGTCGAGATTTATTCAGATGTAGCATATTAGCCTATGGTCTTTAACTGTTTAATGGTTTTACATTTTATCGTCAGAAGAAACCAACATTCTTAGGGCAGTCTTTAAGTATAAAAATAGCACACTTAGTTTATGGTATGGCGAATCAAGGTGTTTGGGTTTATTTGTTTCTTCTTCATATGTAAAACAGTAAAAGTGATGTATGAAGCGGAATACAATGTATATGATGCAGGACATGGTGAGACCTTAAGCTTATGAGGCGCCCAGAAAAGATCATTTAATGTTCGCTATATAGGAAATTGATACATGGATATAGCAATAATACTTACAGTATAACATGCATTTATGAAATCAGCTATTTTCCAAATATAACATAAAATACCCTGCAAATCTTCTTCACATTTGTTTCTTTTAGTAAATTAGTTCAATAGTCAATCAAAGAAAAAGAATGGTGAAGAAGGCGTTCAAGAATGCATTACTTTAAGAAGATATTCAATTCTAAACTGAGGTGTGTCTTATTTGTGTAGAAATGACTGGCATAGTAAGTCTCTATACTATGGAAGATTAGCGTCTTCAACCTCACACATTCTTAACAATTGTTAATGTATCTTAAAGAAAGTTTTATTTAATTTTGTCACAATTTAAATTATTTTTTCTCAAACTTTCTTCAGATGGTATATTATAAAAACCCTTTCTAGATTCATTTTTACTACTTTTCTGACATATCCCATGATTTTTAAGCCACAAATTCCCAGGACAAAATATGATAGAATACATAAAGACTTTAAAGAATCCGAGGCTATGACATCACAACTAGTCTGATCTTCGTCATTTCTACACAAATGATACCAAACTTTAAACTTAGATATCTCCTTCACGAAATCAAACTTGTGAATGCTTTCTTCATTATTTTTTTCTTTTGAAGTCCTCTTCCATATCAAATAGACTTGCTTGACCCCTAAACTAATACTTTAAGGATCAAATTGATGCGAGGTAGCGTATCTAGAGGGAGGGGGTGGGGAATTTTCATGTTGAACCCCGGATCTTCTATTTTGGACCCTTATTTTCTATTTGCAACAGACAAAATCAATTTTGAGCCTAAGGCCTAACTTGAAATTGTCAGTTAGTTTCATAGCCAAAAACTTGTAACTGACTTGTAAGATGAACAGGAGTTCATGATTTTTTTCAATCAGCTGATTATAACAATCATGGACAACATAGTAACTACAATGGAGCTGAGTAATAGTCTCGGTATGGGCCTCATACAAATTAAGAAATTTTTTGAAACAACATGCAGAATGTTTTTGTTCAAGAGCAGAGATAATTGTGTTCCAATACAACCATGATTGTAGCGATTACTGCTGGTGCCAAAAGTTGTAGATTCTTATACAATTATATGTAACATTTGTTTGCACTGTTGTACCAGGAAGTAAATACCATACACCTGGTTGCACACATTTCTCAACAAAAGTGTTACGCGGCATCAGTACACTGAATATTTACCTTGTTGCACACACTTCTCAACAAAAGTATTACGCGGTACCAGTACACTGAATAGTTACCTGGTTGCACACAATTCTCAACAAAAGTGTTACGCGGTACCAGTACACTGAATAGTTACCTAATTGCACCAACTTCCTGGTTGCACACATTTCTCAACAAAGTGTTACGCGGTACCGGTACACAGAATAGTTACCTGGTTGCACACATTTCTTAACAAAAGTGTTACGCGGTACCAGTACACTGAATAGTTATCTGGTTGCACACATTTCTCAACAAAAGTGTAACGCGGTACCAGCACACTGAATAGTTACCCGGTTGCACACATTTCTCAACAAAAATGTTACGCGGTACCAGTACGCTGAATACTTACCTGATTGCACACAATTCTTAACAAAAGTGTTACGCGGTACCAGTACACTGAATAGTTACCTGGTTGCACCAACTCCCTGGTTGCACACATTTCTCAACAAAAGTGTTACGCGGTACCGGTACACTAAATAGTTACCTGGTTGCACACCTTTTTTAACAAAAGTATTACGCGGTACCAGTACACTGAATAGTTACCTGGTTGCACACATTTCTCAACAAAAGTGTTACGCGGTACCAGTACGCTGAATAGTTACCTGGTTGCACACATTTCTCAACAAAAGTGTTACGCGGTACCGGTACACTGAATAGTTACCTGGTTGCACACATTTCTGAACAAAAGTGTTATGTACACTGAATAGTTACCTGGTTGCACACATTTCTCAACAAAAGTGTTACGCGGTACCAGTACACTGAATAGTTACTGTTTGCACACATTTCTCAACAAAAGTGTTACGCGGTACCAGTACACTGAAAAGTTACCTGGTTGCACACATTTCTCAACAAAAGTGTTACGCGGTACCAGTACACTGAATAATTACCTGGTTACATAGAAGTTGTGAGCTTGAGAAATCGAGGTCATATTACTACACCAAAATGCGCAACTTGTATCTGACGACGAGTGAACACACAATTACAATGACGGGGTCGTCACCTGCGTAATCGGTTATGATAGAAACAATGCTATCACGAAACGCTTAATACGACCCGGACGAGAACACAGGTACGACGTACGGACAGACATAACATCGACAACCAAGTCAATGTCCACGGCCTTTGATAACCAGTTGTGGTGCACTGGCGTGTCTACCCAACCCAGGCTTGAACCCAGGGCCTCGTAGTCTGTAGACAGGTATGATAACCGCTACACCACAGTAGGTAGATAAACTTGTATCTGGCTTATATTGTTATTTTTATCACCTCTACTGCCCGGTTATTTTTTCTAGGTTTCTGATTGGCTGACAAGGCTTATTTGCATAAGCAAATTGCAATTTTCCAACACTACTGAATTTTCAAATTTCAATTTGCATAAATTTGCATTTTATTAACCTACAATTATATACCATTTAGGTAAAATGTTCTCAACTTCTATCAAAGCTTAGTAATAAACTGAGTTCTTCTTTGTTAAACAGTCGGAGTCAAGTCAATATAACTGTTTTAGGAAAATTCTAAAAAGGATTCGACAAATATTCTTCCACAATCCAATTTACACTAAGGTCGATAGTCTCTAGTCGTTCTTGTATTTCAAGTCTCTAGCTGTTCTTGTATTTCGCAAATATACTATCGCTATCAGTACGGATCGCTATTGTCATCTAAAACGTAGCCCTGGAAATTTGTAAGTCGCATTTTTATAGAAGAAAAGTGCCCTTTTAAAGAGGACACGTGCCTGTTTTAGAGAAGGAATATGCCCTTTCAAACTTTGAAAAACATTTCTTCAAAGGTTTCTTATCTGATCTTTTCTTGAAAGAAACTAAAACAAATATCATCCAAAAAAGACTAAAATTGTGAAATCGCGCGCATATAGGCTACACCTAATATAGGCTATTCTGAATTTTTCCTAAAGACAAAATTGGAGGCCCAACAGCCTGCCAGCCCTACCTATTTGACTTTTTCATATAATACTTAAAAAACCTTCGCCTCTGCCTAGTTTTGTTTTCCTAGCTTATAATTGGTAAAATCTTTCAAATAGGGCCTTTCTATAATGTGCGAGGCACCCCAAATTGTATAAGTGTGGCATCTTTGAAATGGGCCATTAAGGACAAAATCTAATATTTGGACCCGGCCCAATGTCATGACATAAACTGACGTGCCCTCCCTTATCTTCTTTGTAAAGTTTAAAAGGTGCCTCTTTACACAGATATAAAAGTGTTTTTTAAAATATAAAAATATAATTAAGTCCCCTTATTGTACACTTATTATCTATTCTTGACAGATTGAAGAAGTAAGTTACACAAACATCAAGCAAAATCTGAAAATAACCCAAATGACACTCGTGGAGTGCCTTTAATTTGGATTCTGGAAGAAAATAATATGCAATGGGGATCAGTGCCACTGAATCGCTGAAGAGTGCGTGTGAGTTTGGGCCATCTGAGTCTTATTTATATTAATATACCGACATATATTCTCACCAAAAAAATAATGGCTCCTTGAATAATTCTAAGGACCGCTTATTTACTTTTCACATTATTTTAGACGTTAGATATATTCCGAATTATGCAATACAACTGGCTAATCATGATCTAAATCCTTCCGATTTTAAGACTTATATTGATATATAAATTTTCCAATTTTGTATGATTTAGTCAAAAAATTGTTATATTTTACCAAATGTTGGAGTCCACAATATCTTGAATTTTGGGTTGGTGGGACGGTTGAACCTATAAAGCTATATACCGCTGTGCTATAGATGCTTTAAAAATACGACAGTTGGAAAGAACCCCCAGATCCTGTAACCCCCCCCCCCTTTTCCCTTCTTCCCGATTCAAACATCCTCTGTCGCCCCTGCATTGCTCTCGGGCCCCCAAATGTACCTAAGTATATTTTGAGAAGGACAACAAAGTAAAATTACCTTAAAGAATATAGCAACAGGGGCAAAAATCTGCAAAAACGGTATAATTTGGATTAAATATAGCTGTAGACCTTTGTTTTAGCTGTTCATAATTTTTTGAGATATGCCTTAGTCTGTATGTCGGGCCTGCAATTGTTTTCTCGGCGACCCTGGTGTGCAGTTTTTGGCAAAGAAGGGTTATATTCACATGTACTAAATATATTTCATACATAAGCTATATATATATATATTATTATTTTGTTTTAGAAGAAATGAGGATTCTTTATTTTATTTATCTTGCCGAGCACTTTCAATGGAATGTCGAGAAACTATGACTTTGTCTGAATATGCCATGTCTGCTGCAAATTCTACAAGTCTCACCCGTTGTAAACTGAGTTCACTGTCTAACATGTTGACTAGAATTCTATAGCAAATTTAAATTATTTGTAATCTGATGATAGACATTTTCCCACGTAAGACACTTAACATATTATATAATATGATTCGACTATATGCGATGGAGGGGGGTAGAAAAGTGATTTTATGCTCTAAAGAAAAGCCAGAGGTGTCAAACCGAAAAGAACAATTTTAGGGCCTTGCATCACGCAGTCAAACGCGAATTTCAATAAGCCTACCTCTAAATCAATCCAGTGACCTTTTGTATCCAATGAGCCATTGCATCCACATACCCTGCATATACATGCACTTGAGTGTGAATTACTTTCACTGTGGAAAATAAGAAAGCTGTGGAAAATTTAATTCAAGATTCAAATTGTTTGAGACTTCGAACAGGAACAGAGGAACGGTTTGTCTCGTATTCGTGAGTATTTTAATTACTTTTAATTTGTATTGATATCACATTTGCTTTAATGCACACGTGATGCACGATTGTAATTTCTATAATGATTAGTTAAACAAATATTAAAATCTGAGCAGATGAATATCTTTATTTTCCCAAAAAATGCTTTAGTTTTTCAGTTGTGGCTGATCAAAGTTTAATCACGTTTTAAAGGATTAGTTCAGGGGTCAAGCAAGTCCATCTTATATGAAAGAGGAGTTCAAAAGAAACAAAATAATTAAGAAAGCATTGCAACATCTTATTCCGTTAAGGAGATATTCAAATTTAAACTTTGGTATCATTTCTGTTGAAATGACTGAAATCAGACTAGTTGTGATGTCACAGTTTTAGATTCCTCAACGTCTTTCTGTATTTTAAAGAAAGTTTATTTCATTTGTTTCACTATTTATATTATTTTCAAACTTTCTTCAGTGATAGCCTATATTATTAGTACCCTAACTAGATTCAGTTTTACTACTTTTTTGACATATCCCATGGTTTTTAAGCCACAAAATTGCAGGACAAATATGATAGAATACATACAAACTTTGAGGCATCTGAGGCTATGACATCACAACTAGTCTGATTTCAGTCGTTTCTACACAAATGATACCAAACTTTAAACTTAAATATCTCCTTAACGGAATAAGATATTTGAACGCTTTCTGCACTATTTTGTTTCTTTTAAAGTCCTCTTTTATAGATGAACAAGTGTATGACTTGGGGAACAGCTCCAAATCTTCATGTATATCTTTAACTATCTTTCCTAAATCTTATGTCACTGAAAATGATGGAAAAGTCTTTCTGATCAGGAAACTTAATTTGGGCGTGGCAAAGACTCAAAAAACATTTGGTCAGAAGTTGCTACACTACGCCAAACAATTATGATGCATGGGCATTTCACAAATAACGGATTTACAAAAGAAAATGCAAACTGACCAAGGTCGCCATGTAATCAGGTAATACGTCACACAATTTGCATAGAATATGCACATTGATGTGTGGGTGCTGTAACGGATTTTTATGAAATTTGTGTTTGCTACTATGGTTTCAATAGATTTTAAAGCAATTTAGTTTAAGCTTGCCTTTATGCGTCCATAATTGTTATATGGGTTTAAGTGTTGTAAAACAATACAATTCCACTATCATTTCGATGCCCAGATTTCCAATAACTCCGGAATTTCTTTTTTGGTTGTTTAGTGCCACTACATTTTCTCGGTCTGCCAGCAGGCAAGGTCGCGTGTATTTTTATTGATATAAATTTCTTGACTACAAGTAGCCTAACAGTTTTTAGAGAAAGAAAATATGTTAAACACACACCAAATTTTTCACAAAGGAGACGAATTGACGCTGGAAAACCATGTAACGTTTGCCCACGTAAATGCCGCCCACTTTCCATATATAAAAAGTTCCATTTTAAGACCTATTCGTTGTAACTTGAAATGTTTGTACCAAGTATGATCAGTGATGGGACCGCATTTAAAACGGTGCATATGGATCGTAATAAAATTTAACTAATATCTGAATATTGCGCAATGCCATGCAAATTGCATATTAGACACAATATAATACAACGTTTCTGATTGATTCTAATTGAGTTTCTGATTGAGAGAGAAGGGGAGGGAAGGGAGGGGGTAGGGTTTCGGGTTAAAAAAACAAAAACTTAGGGAATAGTTCCATATATACGCTTCCTCGCATATAATATTTCCTGAGTAATACAATTTTTTAATTACATCTTTAAGTGTAAATTTATCAAAATCATGTTAGGCGAAATGGTAAAGTGAACACCAATGGTTAAAATTACGTTTATACATACACTTAGAACAGATGTGCTATTACTTTAGTGCTTCGTCTTACCCACTTGCAAGTATGCGCGCGTGTCATTATGTACGTACATACGGCTTGTTAATCACGGCAGATCGCAGAGCTAGCTAACGTAACATAAGCTAAGTATAGGCCTAGACCGAACTTGGTTTTATATTATATCATGGACGATCCTCCCAGAAAAAGAGTGTTCTAAACAACAAACTTTGGATTGTTTTGGGGAAATCAGACAGTCAAAAGGATGTAGGACATCCTCATCTTTTACGCAGACTCTTACATCCACGGTTATAGATAGGAGCTTAGTCTTCCAATAATTATTACCCCCTACCCCTCCCTACACCCCTCCCTACCCCCTCCCTACCCCCTCCCTTCCCCTCCCTACCCCTCCCCCTACCTCCACACACACACACAACACACACACCTACCTCGGCCACCATGAGCGTAGATCAAGGGAGGGGGTATTTATCCAAGATTTTGACAATTCAAGAGTTAAATGTGTTTAAACATTTAACATGTTTTTAGTCACGTATGTTGCGGCCAATTTAAACCCTGAAATATCAAATTTTCCAGGAGATTCCAGGGGGCTTCGCCTCCTAGATCCCCACCAGAGCTTTTCCCTGGACCCCAGCATGGGCCCTTTAGCGGACCCTCAACCCCACGCTGAATGTTTCTCGCTTCGCGCTCTGATTCCCACAAAGCAGCAATACCTTCCCACAACTTCAAATCACCCGTTTGTGCTTTCTTGGCCCCTTTTGCAAATCCTAGATCCGCCACTGTATGCGTTGTAGCATAACATGCAGTGATTACTCTTAGCTTAGTCACGGATGGGTGGCTAAAATTTGAACTTGAATTCCCTTTCAAATTCACCGTATTGTGAACCGTCCTTGAAACAGTCGCGTACTGTTACTTTGTTGTAGTTAAATTGTTAAATATTTTTCTTTCATAAAATTTCTTTGGAGTATTGGCATTGTCGTATCCAGGGCATTAAATCAGAATAATGCACTATTTTCTTTCATAAAATTTCTTTGGAGTATTGGCATTGTCGTATCCAGGGCATTAAATCAGAATAATGCACTATCTGGAGTATTTGGTTTAAACCATTTTAACAACTGGTGAATTTCTTAATAAAGCGAAAACATTGTATGCTAACTTTTTCGTTTTTCATTCATTTAACAAATTTTTTTAATGCATTTTAAACAATCTACGCGAACATTTTATGTGGAAGAAATTTATACAGATATAAAAAAAAATGTTTGGCATCGTGTTTATGTACGCATCGTGTTTATGTACGCATCGTGTTTATGTACGCATCGTGTTTATGTACGCATCGTGTTTATGTACGCATCGTGTTTATGTACGCATCGTGTTTATGTACGCATCGTGTTTATGTACGCACTTAATGCGCTGTTTAAAGAACTTTGCACCCGCAAATGGCCCTCCTAAAGAAGGGTTATCCCACTCGAGCCAAAAGTCCTTTGTCCAGTGCATTAAATGCGCATAAACACTTTGATTCAACATTAATCTTTAATTATCAAAAATACTGTTCGATAATGTAAGGTGGTTTATCAGCCGATCAGAGGCATTCATTCAAACATACCAAAAGTAATAAATCCAACAATCGGTCCAAGAATTAGTCCCTTAAAAACCACCGTAGAAACGGGTCTAAATGTTGAGAAATTTTGCTTCCGTAATTTCTAAACCATTGAAAAATATTTCGGTAGACATGTTTGTCCATGGAAATTTCCATTAGAAATGGTGCATATGTTCCAGTAGCGTAGCTAGGCTTTTTTTGCAGGGAGACAAAACAATACAAAATCAAAAAAATTAAATCTGAATACAAGCTACTTGTATTTGGATCCTAAAGTTCAATTTGGAATGATTTCCAAAATTTTTGTAAAAATGTCATAGAATTTGGTATAAAAAGTACCCCCAAATTTAACGAAAATTTGGTATGATTTGCTGAAATTGAAGAAGATTTTCCGACTGCCCGATGAGCAGCAACTTGAACATTTGATGAGAACTTAATTTACCAGTGCAAGTTTCCCACTTGTAATCGTCAAATTTTGGGAGGATCTTGCCAACCTGAGAGGTGACCCTTCGTCGGCCGACGCCCCTGGCTGAGGTCTGGAACACAATATAACTTGTTGGATACGAATGGTTGCTAAAAAGGGGGAAAATGGAACAATGCGATTCCAGCATTAGGTTAAGAAGGCACTCTCCCCTCTGCAAGCTTGAACAGTAAAAAACCCATCCACATGGGCGGCTCGCCATATGGGCATGGGGTGCACATAGTCCATCTCTCCAAACAATTTACAAATCATTGTTTTTGTATTGAATTATATGTATAATTACAAAGATGTTTTGCCTCTCCCTCAGAGTTTATATACCAGCTGTTGTTCTCAAATTAAAAGCCATTATTGTCGATGAAGTGTACACTTATATTCCGGATTGGGAGGCAAATTGAGAAACTATCAAAATAAACATGAAAAAGCGGTAAAGGAAAATTTTCCAAACATTGAATAAAACTTCCCAAAAATTAAAGGAGATGTTTTGATTAGTAGTAACGTTTGAATTAGCAAATTAGTAAAAATACCAGTGTATAGTTTCCGCTAATAACCTTTATTTATTTGAGAGGGTGGAGTGCTGGGAGGGGGAAGGGGGGAGGAAGTCTTCTGAGAGGTGACCATTCCTACACTCTTCTTCACACTCATTTGATTTCCATTGTGTGTACAATTTTCTACAATATATTGTCTGCAAGTTCTTGACGCGCTGTGCATTGTGGAAACATTATAGTCTATATTACATTAAAATCATTAATTTTAAGGATATAAATGCACCTTAACAGTTGGGTTTCTCCCGGACGACTGTAGAAGGGCTTAATATGAACCCAAGTTTATTGAAGAAACATCAATTGCTAGTATGCGAGTAAGGATACATTTTGGTGTGGACAAAAACCCACATGGCCTGTTACATGAGGTACCTGTAAACAGTGGCGTAACACCGGGACCGGAGGCCCCTCCGTGCAAGCGGAGCGAGCGTCTATTATGCTGGGAATCAGAGGGCCGCTTCTCTCTGGAGCCAACGCAATTTCAGCAATTCGGATTGGTAAAACTGAATAAGGGTACATACTTGTATCGATCAAGGGGCCCTAGGTCACAAGAACTTTAGAGTGTTGACTGAATAATAAATAAAATGTGTATCTCTTTTAGACTCTTTTTTTTAGTTCGTTGGGAATTTGGGTTATTTTCATATCGTTCTTTGTATATATTTATTTCTCGATTTATTTTGCTGTAGGCCCCCTTGGGGTCGGAGGCCTCGGGCTCTGCCCAGTGTATTTCCATGCACTGCGTTACACCACTGCCTGTAAATCAAACATTTGTAAGTCGTTTCAGTTCTTTTTTATGTTAATATTATAAAATGGTTCCTCCAGTAGTATATTGAATATGTATCATGTCCTCTTTAGTAAACTAAAAATCTAATGGCAACAACAACGAGCGATACAGCAACAATCATCATGAACGATAAACCGTCACACCAAGAAGGCGGTATTCTAAGGTTCATCGGTATCGCAGTAATCGTAGCGTGTATCGTCTCCATTGCTGCACTTATATGCGCCGTCGTCGGTGTTAGCAAACAGAGAAGCATCGTCGTAGGTACTTCAGGTGGTGGTGACAGTGCTGGCGGTGGTGATAGTAAGTCAACATTATTTCTAAAATATTTTAATTGTCCACTATCCCTTGCATTCACAGCAAACTCCACTCACCTTTGCCCCTGAAAAAAAAAAAAAATCTTACTTTTTATTCATTGTCAAACTTATCGAAATGATACAAATGAAATAAGACGAGCTTAAATTTTCTTTGTTTTCCCATTTAAAAAACCAAGAAGGTCATCGTCCATTTATGTGATATATATATATATATATATATATATATATTTTATATATATATTTATATTATATATATATATATATATATATATATATATATATATATATATATATGTGTATATATATATATATATATATATTTATATTATATATATATATATGTATATGTATATGTATATGTATATATATATATATCACATAAAAGGACGATGACCTTCTTGTTTTTTTTCTATATATATATATACATATACAAATACATATATATATATATATATATATATATATATATATGTTATATATGCTTATATATATATGTTTATATATGTTTATATATGTTTATATATGCATATAGAGAGAGGGACGAATGGATGGATGGATGAATAGATGGATAGATAGATAGATAGATAGAAAGATAGAAAGATTTACAGGAAAAAGTAATCAGATAGATTTACAGGAAAAAAAGTAATAATACTTCATGGTAAATGGCGAGGTAAGTATACAGCCCCGCTCAAACAGCGGGGCTGGATTGAAAGACTGAAATGTGTGTAGGTGGCATCGTGAGGCGTTGTGATCATAACAGGGGGTTCAGTGTTAATGTTAGGCGTGCGTGTGATTGCCAGGGTCCTGGCGTGGAAAATATTTGTAAAGATGTGTGTAATGGGCTGTACGCTACTTGGGGCGGAGTTATGCTATGGTAATAATCAGATACCTTTTATATATTTTCTTCCAGAGGCATAGAAAGCGGGGCATGGGGGCAAACTTCCTTCTGGAGGCTTTCTTTCCAGTTTGGAGGTAAAAATGGGAAATTATTAACATACAATGGAAAATGGGGTAAACTTATTGGATATTTTGGTAAAATTTTTGAAAAATTGGCCAACATTTCCTACAAATTTGCAACAATTTCCCTATAATTCGCCAAAATGTCCCGACATCAAAAAAAAAATTCCCGAAAATAAAGGAAATTTACCAATAACGAAGGAACTTTCCTAGTAATTAAACTGTTAAAGAAAATTGAAGGGGATTCCCCAATTAGCAGCAACTTTTGATAGAAACTGAATTTCTATCATGCAATGTTTTCACTTGTCACCAGGATTCCCCTGAAAAGTGCCACTACGCCCCTGTCCCCCACACACATACTGCAAATTTACAAAAAGGGATACAGCCATGAATTTTGAGACCTTTGGCTGTATGTTAAGGAGATTTTTTTAACGCCATGACATGACACCATTGCACAAAGATAGATAAAGAATAAACAATAACATTTTCCAAAATTTCGAAATCTATTTTTCTTCGCTGGAGTTTCTTGCCCCGTTGAATAAAAAATTCTACCTACGCCAATGTGTAAATTTAGCTTGTTTTTAATTAATTATTCATTACTATTGTTTTGCCATTTTTGTTCTTCAATTTCAATTTAGAATCTGTAATGATGGGCTAATAGATATGACAGTTAACCTATATGTTTGTTCTTTCGTCAGCTTACGTCATTTCAAGCGGTTCCTCTGGCATTGGTAAGATCGTTAATGATTTAGGCCTATTCTTTTATTTAACCTAAACATTACCCATGGAAGGGTCGTAAGGCTTCCCCACGACAGTTCAGTACGCATGGGTTTTTTTTCTTTCCCCTTTATGATTCACCACATAAATCTGAGCATTTCAAGTCAGAAATGTAAAATATTCGGCGAGTTTACACAATTTTCAACAACTCGCACGTCAAAATGGGGTATAATTGGTCGTCAACCTCCTTACTAGAATTGACGATTTGCAACCCTGCTCAACTGTTACTTATTTACTTGCAAATGACTGAGGACTAGATACTAGAGAGTAATGACTAAACTATTTAAAGCGAGTGACTATAAGACGAGTGACTAAAGACGAGTGACTAAAGACGAGTGACTAAAGACGAGTGATTATAGACGAGTGACTATAGACGAGTGACTATAGACGAGTGACTATAGACGAGTGACTATAGACGAGTGACTATAGACGAGTGACTATAGACGAGTGACTAAAGACGAGTGACTATAGACGAGTGACTAAAAACGAGTGACTATGGACGAGTGACTATGGACGAGTGACTATGGACGAGTGACTATGGACGAGTGACTATGGACGAGTGACTATGGACGAGTGACTATGGACGAGTGACTATGGACGAGTGACTATGGACGAGTGACTATGGACGAGTGACTATAGACGAGTGACTATAGACGAGTGACTATAGACGAGTGACTATAGACGAGTGACTATAGACGAGTGACTATGGACGAGTGACTATAGACGAGTGACTATAGACGAGTGACTATAGACGAGTGACTATTAACGAGTGACTATTAACGAGTGACTATTAACGAGTGACTATAGACGAGTGACTTAAGACGAGTGACTTAAGACGAGTGACTAAAGACGAGTGACTAAAGACGAGTGACTAAAGACGAGTGACTAAAGACGAGTGACTAAAGACGAGTGACTAAAGACGAGTGACTAAAGACGAGTGACTAAAGACGAGTGACTAAAGACGAGTGACTAAAGACGAGTGACTAAAGACGAGTGACTAAAGACGAGTGACTAAAGACGAGTGACTAAAGACGAGTGACTAAAGACGAGTGACTAAAGACGAGTGACTAAAGACGAGTGACTAAAGACGAGTGACTAAAGACCAGTGACGAAAGATCAGTACGGTAACTAAAGACTAGTGACAAAAGACTAGTGACCAAAGACGAATGACTAAAGACTTGTGACTAAAGGCTAAAGTGACCAGAGACGAATGGACTAGTGACCAAAGACGAATGACTAAAACCTAGTGATGAAAGATGAAGTAACGAAAGACTAATGACTGAAGGCTAAATGCTAAAGCTAAATCTATCTGAGCCATTAGGCTCATTGAGCCGGTGCTTATCCCCGGTTTCCATGACGCAAACGGATGAGAGTGCATGACTTTCCCTAGACGGGACACCAGTCCACCGCCGATTAACTCCCCATCAGTGCTGGTATTCATTTTACAGCTGAGTGGGCTGAAGAAAGTAGAGTAAAGTGTTCTGCTTAAGTACACAATGCAGCGCTTACGACGGGAATCGAACCCGGTACCTTCCGAATACGAGCATGACTCCTGAACCACTGCACCTCTTTAAATTTGATTACAAACCTCTTCTTATCTGTAACTGTTATAACTTACGGTATTTTGTTGAATATATCGGGGTCAAATAAAATGGATCCCGAGACAGCCGCGAAGTTCGAATCTAAGCTCTTTCGTCCTGCATTCCGTGCATTGCTTTACCAGTTTACTGAGTTACGATAACCCTAGGACCCTCAGTGCTGTTTCAAGAATGAAAAAAAAACAGTTGGTGCTGTTCTTGTATTTCGCAAATATTCTATCGCTATCAGTACTGATCGCTATAGCCATCTAAAACGACTTAAGGCTAGTGACTAAATACTAGTGGCTATAAAGACGAATGACTGAAAACTAGTGACTAAAGACGAGTGACTAAAGACGAGTGACTAAAGACGAGTGACTAAAGATGAGTGATTAAAGACTAGTGACTAAAAAGGAGTGACTAAAGACGAGGGACTAAAGACAAGTGACTAAAGATGAGTGATTAAAGACTAAAGACTAGTGACTAAAGACTAGTGACCAGTGACTATAAACTAACTACTAAAGACTAGTGACAAAAGACTATATAGTTACCAACGACGAATGAATAAAGACTAGTGACTAATGACTAAAGGCTAGTGACTTAAGGCTAGAAGCCAAAGATTTGTGACTATAAAGGCTATATACGAGTGATTAAAGACAAGTGACTAAAGCTGTAAAGGCTAATGACTACCGACTAGTGACGAAAGACTTGTAACATATATGGGACTTTTGTCTGATTACCTTATTTTCACAAGTAACATGGTACCTAAATGGAAGTCAGTGAAAAATATTAAGCATTTAGAAGAACCTTACGGGAGTTTTTTTTAATTGAATTTTGAATTTTACCCCATGTTTCACCAACAAGGGGTTAACCTTCCCCACCGCCGACGAGGGGAATTAACTTCCCATACGGGGATTATATTTCCCCGACTAGGCTGCATTTCCTGATCTCCGCTGACAATATCCCTTACCGTATAAAGACATATCACAGGACCCCTCACAGGTTTGAAATGGGGGTTTTTTTTAGGGAGAGGGGAAGAGGGGGTGCAGGACCAATGTTGCCCATCAAGGGACCTGTAGTATCCTCGTTTCGAGCTGATTAAATTGCATGGTATGAAAATGGCACCAAATTTAAAATAGAAGTGATTTCTTCTCAGGTTCAAACGATGGCGACGGCGACAAAATCTGGCGCTTTCAAGCCGGACATTTTGGTGCAAATACCCAGTATCTGTAAGTTAACTTGCTTTAAATTGGCTTTCTTTAAGTTTTCAATCCATACGACGCATGCACAACGCAGAAACAGGGAAATCCAACCGTGGCTAAGAATAAGGGGGGGGGGGTGGTGAGAGGTGTATCACCTTACGATTAACCATTCTCATTTTAGACAACTCCCTGAAGCATGACACGCAAAAATATCAAATGTTATTAACATATTAACCATCTGGTTCTTTGATTTGTTTGAATGGGGTGGGGAGGGAGTATAGGAGTTGAATTAGTATGGCATGTTAGGGTACACTACAATTTTAATCCCAAAGTGGTTCCATCGAGTTTTGTCCAAGGTTGTAGCTGCATGAATAAAACATTTTTACCGATTCTAACATTATATCAAAGTTTAATTTAACACCAATTTGTAAAAACAATATCCTTATGATATGTACATATTTGAGCACGGGAATAGTATTTTGATCATGGCTATTTTCTTTGTATAGTCTCTTGATAACAAAGCATCATCTTTTATATATTTGTTGTATTTTTAGGGATGAACAAAGCGGACAAATTCGAGGCTATGACGTAGACGTTGTTAACAAAGGTAAAAATATGTTTATATTGCTATTCAAAAGAACACTTCCGGGGTGTAGTTAGCCAATCAGAGTAGCGGGATGGGGGTGGGGAAAGGGGGGGGGGAATAATGATGGTCTAAAACATCGAAATTTGTGTTGGAATATATCTGTTTTGAGGTTAAATTTAAGTGAAGAGCTAAAACAGTCATCGCCAGAAAATCTGCATATTTTAGCATATTTTCTGGACATTTTACACTTAGTATCCCATCAACCTATGCACTTGGAAAAGACGGTATGGGTAATTTGTGCTAACTTTCTGATTATTCTTAGTGACTGAAATTTAGGGCAGAAATTTAGAAAATTATATGTAATATTTTGAGCCGTCCTCTCTCTTTCATACATCACAACTTATGCATACATACAAATTTCTTCAAGCTTTTGTCAGCTATTACTCGGAAACTGGTGCTTTTAATATAATTTGAAGGCTATTCTGTTGAGAATTTACAGTTAGTTCTGGTGAATACAAAATCTCTGTGTATTTGTAAACGGTGGATGTCGGCGTCATGGCGCCGGGGTTGTTTGTCCTACCCCCCAGGTACAACCCTACCTTTTTCAATTCTTGATTTCGACACCATGGTGCTCTAACTTGTCAGGATATCAACACGTCAACACACCCCATCTCTTCGATGAATATTTGCTCCCAAAAAGCAACAATAAAACCAGTGAAAACTACTATATGAAGCTATCAGAATTCTTTTTTGAAATATTGTTTCAAAACATCCGATTGATACAAGGATGATTACAGATCAACACAACAATATACAATGCATCGGGAAACAATTCCTGTTGTATTATAGAATCCAAAATGATTCAGACTTTCGATCAATTCAATTTGTGACTTGACATTAAATTTGTTGTACAAAAACCAACAACAAACAACAGAAAATGTTTAACAAAACTTTAACTTACTTAATGGATAATTTGACTAACATGCGCGCAACAGGACTCACTCCTTCTCTGACGTTGTGGCGAGCATTCCTCAAAGATCCATGTTTCCACATGGGGTATCCAGTTCTAAGCTTAACATGCTCCGTTGCAGGAGAAAAGCCATAGCAATGGAGGAGACATCGTAGTTGTTGACACAGCAAGCAATCATTTTAAAGTTATTCAAAGCAACGAATGTCCATTAGAGCTCCGTAATACAACACAAGTCTTTCACAAAGATTAACTTATATTCGCGGTGCCATTAAACACCAACAAACCAAACCATTAACTTATAGCTCAGGCTAATATTATAGTTCACAACTGCTGCGAACCGGAGGATGAGGGTCTGTCCTCGCTAACAGTAGTTGGTACACATCTTCAAAACTGACTGACTGCACAAATGTCAGCTTAACTTCTCACATGCTACATACTGTAACTGCCTTCTGCAAGTATTTCTCAATGGACTATTACACTAAAGTTTCCAGTCAGTTGTCCCTAATCAGTTTTCCCTACAATTCATAATTTTCAAGGTCTTTCTATGCATTTTCAACAGGAAGTACACGTATTCCTAAAAATAAAAAACACATTTTTCATATTAGGACATGTCTGCATGTAGGAGTAAATATTTACCTAAGCTACTATGACCTAAGATACACGCATATGATGACAGTGTGACATCACAGACCATTCATAACATTTCTGCCTAAAAGATATTAAAACATCAACAAAGGTCATTCTTAAGAAGTATCGATACTATAACAGGTAGGTGTGGACTCAAAAATAAAACACAAATAATACAGGAGTCCATCATGTTTTTGCATGAAAATATTATCAATCCTTCGCTCCCCAACTACTCAGAATGTCTCCCCAATTACAAGTGACCTATCTTTACATTATAGGTATGATACATTCAAGCAGAAAAAAGCTTAACTAAGGGCAACAAAAGGAATGGAACCCAAAGCAAATGGATTAACTTAAAACAAGAATAAAATAGAATGTGACTAGCCTGTGCTGCAATTAATTACTTCATGTCATATAACTTCGGTGGCGCTTATAGTCAGGTAACTTTAAACCAATCAGAATAAGCTAAACAATTAACGGTGTATGGATACAATTAAAGGTGGTGCTACAATACCATTCTTAACCTCATTTGAAACTCTTAATCTCTTGCTTTCAATGAGATGTCTCAGTAAAAGAGGTTACTGAATCATGTTCGGTGTCGTACGTGTATTATGCAGTACTCTTGTCTGTTGCATAGAATGTTTGGTAAAAAGAGACCAGCTATACCTTCTATTTAAAATTTCAGCTACCAAACAGTCCGGAAGCATGCCAATTAATAGGAACATTTATAACACACGAGAATATTGAAGTCATGCAACCATATTGTACAGATGTTGCGATAAAATGTCATAGTTTCTAATTCATGTACTTAAAATATTAAAAATCATTGTGTTTGAAAGACATTTAAATTTTCAAAATGGCCGTTTCGCGCCTAAAGGCCTAGCTCTATTATGTATTTATCTAAAATTTCGAAAACGTTGTGGTGAACATATCAAATGGGAGAGGAAAAGTTGTAGCTCTGACAGTAAGGAAGGTATTTTTATAAGTTTTAGGCTTCCTCTAGCAAAGATATTTTTCCCACACATATTTTAAATTTTTTAAATGCAACATTGCATAAGGCTTTAACGTTAGGATAGAAAAGGATTATGGAAATATCACAAAATGGCGGCTTCCATGTAGCAAAATGTTCCCATTGATAGGAACATTTATGTTCCCAATAATAGGCATGCTACCAGACTGCAAAAAAAAGGCAAATACAGTAACTGATTATTCCAACTGATGGAAATATATACAATATGCTATTTGAAGGTGCAGTGCTTTGTAAAGGAGAAATTTCAGCTCCTTACATGTATACATTTGAATATATAAAATGAATTTAAACACAAAGATTATTGATTTATACGAGAATTTATAGAATTGCGTGATAGATATTTGGAGCATGATGACATGCAATCACTCAACTAAACATGACCCAGAAACTAGATCAAAGGAACTTAAAGACTGTACTATAAACTTCAATACTTGTAGGGTTGATAATTCTTGGAATAAAGCATAAAAACGAATGACATTCTACTGTTATACGACGAAAAACTATAGGTAGCTGCATAAGCCGTTTGTTGGTCAAATATTGGCATACGTTAACAACGTTGGCACCTTGTTGGGTTGGCATGCCAACGTTGTGCCACTTGGTGGTCCAACGTAATGTTCACAACAATTGGCTATGCACGTTAGCCCAAATGTTGGACTATGTCTCTCCCACGAGAACCCAACCTTCAGCCAACCTTTTTCCAGCATAGGGCCAACATGAACTCCAACCATTTGTCAAAATGATTGGCCCAACGTATTTATGCAGTGCTACCACAAATCTATAAAGAAACGAAATGAGCTCTACAATTTCCCGAAATTACTCAAATTCCACTATTTCCCGAAATTAAAAAAAGATCTATTAAATTTACGTGTAAATGCATCGCTTTCGATTTTCCGACATTTCCCGAATTTCGGATGATGACATCAAAATTTCCCTAATTTCGGGTAAACTCCTTGCAAGTGGATGCACTGATTTAAGGTGTCATTGGAATTTCTTTTCTGTCGTGGCCCTGAGGAAACGACGGGTCTAGCATTGTAATCTACATGCTCAAAATCCGCCATCGTTGATACCCTCGGCTTAGAATAATTACGTTCATAAATCAAACTAATGATTTTGATATATTTTGAAAAACAAAATTTAATACTACGTGAATAATTTTACAAAGTATGAATCGAGAGGTTGTAAAAACATACAAATATACAAAAATTCCATTCAAAATCCTAATTACATTTTTTGTTGGGCACTACCATTATAGAAAGAGGTTAGCAAAATGTGGCAGAGAAAAGGTTACTTTTAATCAGTGAGCTGAAACAGAGAGCCCTATTGTAGATGCTGCGGAAGTAGGCTATTATTTGTTCTGTACCAGACTTGCCAACGTCTATTCTTTGTGAACGCAATCAGGGATTTTGTATTAAACAAATCACTGATGCATAGAACCAAAGTGAAACTCCCTGATCCAACTTGACTAAAAAGAAACTTAGTGGATTATAAAGTTTAACTTGACGTGAGGACAATATATCTGGAGTAAAATTGTAGTGACTGCTCTAGTAAAGAAACCCAAATCGTATCAATTGTAAAATGGCAATGGAGTTGAGAAGAACAAAAATGTGTTTGCAATTGAGCCTTTATTCTGTCCTATTAAAATGGAAGTTGAACAAATTCCTTTCTTATTAGGCGCGTAGACAGGAATTTGACAGGGGAGTTCGTTTTCACATAAAAGTGCAAAAGATCTTGAAATTCCAGATTTTTTTTTGGTTTTAAAAGGGCACTTTCTCAACAAAAGGATAGTCAGGAATTTAAACAGTTGAAAGAGGGTTTCATTTTTCGTCTGAAAGGGCAAAAAAACTTGAAATTGTGGGTGGTTATTGGATTTCTAGATTATATAACGGCACTTTTTTAACAAAATGGGGCTCGTTTACTCGAATGAATCCCCTCCCCTGGCTGCGGGCCTGCTAATCCGCTATCTTTCAATTGAAAGGTAAAGGCCTATTCTAAAATTGTATTTCTTTGAAAAATATTGTGGGGTGGGGACCATGCGCGCGCGCATAACCCTGATATTAAAAGAACTTCACAATATATTTGTTGTAGATTGTGGTCAAAACTTGAGAGTTTTTGTCCAAGATTTCCATAAATTTCAATTGTCACGACAGCCTTTTCTTTATAGGGTGTTGTTGTCAATTTGATTCTTTTCTCCATCTCCCCGTGTAGTGTGTCAAATTGCTAACAAGAATTGCGTTATTGTGTGGGATGTGTATGAAAACTGCTGGAGATCACAAGCTGGACAGAGACCTCGTGGCGGAATCGGACTTATGGGAGATTATTATGACGCTTGTATCGGTGAGTACACAAACAGTTCAAGGAAAGGTATCGTTCCATAAATAAATGTAGAAGTGAACGTCGCAGTGCTGGTAACGTCACTTCCGGTTTTTAATTTTCCTTATTGATCGCGAGAAATCTGCGATGTTATCGATCACACAGCCGCTGGATCGAACATAGGGCCTACATTTACCATCGATAACATCACATATTTCTCGCAATTGATAAGGAAAATTGAAAACCGGAAGTGACGTTCTAGTATGGCGGCGTTCACTTTTGAATGTATTCATGACGATACTGTTCCTTTAACTACACGATTCCATCTAATGTCCGTGCTTGATGGTTTCTTCTATACTTTACAAGCGTAAAAATGCATAAAGAAAAATGGATATAAATAAATATATAAAAAAAACCTCCCTCTCCTGGTAGATGACCTTGATTTCCTTCTAGTTTCACCATGCATGGTAGGAGATCCGCCCCTGCATATTTCCTTGAATCCGCCGCCATGGTTCAATAACCAGTTCTTCTATAGCTAACTATAAACATTTCCAATGACACTAAACATCTAAAAAAAAACCTTTAGGAAAAGTCGACGTCGAGGTTTTATCAACTGTTTTCCGATTTGACTTTTTTTGAATATAGAGGCGTCACACCCGACCATGATGATCCGTAATAGCTGCTAACAGCAGCGTGGTCAGGGTAGAATACGTCGAGGGTAACATATGCAGATATGAAGGGGTCAAATTTGTATACTTTTAGCAGGGAGTTGGTATAAGAACACGGCAGATGCATTTAAAGAGAAGGGTTAACATTGCAGGGCATCACGAGTTTGTTAAAATGGCCTTCATGTAATTCAATCACATGATCTTATTCCCCTGTGTCTCCCAAAAATCCTTCTAGTGTTTGCAAGAATCTGAAGGACCATTTTGGTCGATAATACAAAGTGCATACGTGAAATTCTACAAGAATGGGTTTACAACCTTTAATGACTTCAATGAAATAGCGAATGATTTTGTCATAATATGAAGTAATTTTTACTTTTTAATAGGATGGGTGCAAACCCGAGAAAGGAAACGGACCATGGATTTTAGTAATCAGATTGCAAAATCGTATCCTGTCACTTTGATCGTGAAAAAAGGTGGCTCAATTGGAAGTTACCCGAACCTGTCTAATCTCAAAATTGGGTTCCTTGACGGCTGGTATGCAGATGAATATTGTCTCACTCGGTACGCCGCTGTAACGGTAAGGTGTTTTGAGCTTTAGTTTGTATTACTTACATAGAAATGTTGTACAATCTGCCTATACATACTGCTTGACCCGGCACCAGTGTACGTTCAATCATAATAGCAACGCTAATTTCGCGGCGGCAATTGATCGGCTTGTCATCAATTGTGTAAATATTTCCACCAATCAGTAACGTTAGTCTGCATTATAAATTTCTATCCACGTAAACACGATATTTGGCCTTCAACTAAAAAGTGGGAATTAGTGCCATGAAAACTGCTTGACACACAACCAGTAATTTTGTTACATACTATAGTGACTTCACTACGACAGGGGTTATTAATTTCCTTGTCAATATTTGTGTTAATAATACATTTTATCTATTCAGCTATTTGTTTCCACGTTAAGACCACACCTGTCCCTCACAGGTATATCATGTGCAGAGGCTACAACTTATTTTATAATCTATTAAAACTATCATAATTACAATCAAAATTGGTTAAACATTCACCTTTTACAACATATCTAAATCTCAGGCATCAATTTCCACATTTTTTTCACATTTTTCTTCAAACTTTCTTCGGGTGTGTATTATAAATACCATTCCCAGATTCACTTTTACTACTTTTTGACATATCCCATGGTTTGTAAGCCACAAAATCGCAAGACAAAATAAGATAGAATACATAAAGACTTTGAGGAATCTGAGGCTATGACATCACAGCTAGTCTGATTTCAGTCGTTTCTATACAAATGATACCTAACTTTAAACTTAGATATCTCCTTAATGGAATAAGATTTTGGGATTCTTTCTTCGCTATTTTGTTCCTTTTGAAGTCCTCCTTCATTCAAGATAAACTTGCACGACTCTTGAACTAATCCTTTAGAATTGAGAGATTATTCTTTATTACATGATACCCCCCCCCCCTCTCCCCCTTACCCTCACTTGCCTTAGAAACAAAGAAAGAGTGGTGCACGGGGAGCATTAGTTTTAAATATAAAGATGAAAATCAGTCAATAATCCAAAATTATATATGCCGAGAAACCTCAAGTAAATCATCATCAGCCTATTCTTTTGAAAAGATGATTTTATATTACACAATAGCCTAATCCGCAAAATACCAAGATTATTTTGCTATATGAGAAATAAGTGGTGTAAAGAAAATAATAATGTAAATGCAGAATACATTTAGTTCGCATTCACGATAATTACTTTTATTGATATATCGATATACTATTTGACATAATCATATCAAGTTGTGGAGACAATTATGAAGATAAACAGAAATCAAGTTTTAGCACAATAGCTCATGGGGCATTCTGTTGTCTGTCACCCACGTCACCGATAGGAAAATGGGCCCAGCAGACCCTCAAGTTTTCCAAGGATCTGATAGGCCCGTTCTGCAGTCTGTCACACACGTAACGGGTTTCAGAATTGCCCTAGTATACCCCAGAGTCTCTCATGGATCTGTGTGGGCCATTCTGCAGTTTGTCACACACGTGACTTATTGGAGAATGGCCCTCGTGAAGTGTTGATGCTACATCCATGAAACGTACATGGTAGATTTACCACATTAAATATGTTTGAAAGAAGATTTTTTTTTCTTTGTTTCTACAGGGTTTTGACCAAACCGACGCGAACTTCGTGGTCCATTTCGTATCAGAGCCCGATCTTGTTAAGGCCCTCAAAGATGGAACGGTAAGATCCTATAACATAACAGGATCATTTGACATACATAAACTTGGATTTCTAAACACTTCCCTGCTCTAAGTATAACCCCTGGCACAGGATATGGTGCCGCGTAATCATAAAACATTCGTCCATTTAATGGCCTCATAATATTGATCGTCGTTAGTGCAACTCACTTTCCCTGCTTACCTCAACCCGAAATATTCTAACAAGGGTGTTCACACATTGTCGTATACGGATTGGACACGGAAGGTAATGCTCCCATGCTAAGAAGAAGCTCCACCGTGACATTTGAGCAAAATTAACGGATGCGCTTAGGATTTACAAAATACCCTAGCGCAGTGTCGTATCCAGCATGGGCAGAGGACGGAACAAATTTGGGGTCTAGTGCAGAAACACGGCTTAAATTCAATTAGGCGCGTATCAGAGATGTGGGAGTGCGACACAATCTTCGATATCTCCCAAGTCACCTACAAATCTAGTATTGAGTCCTAATCGCTAAATTAGGATGACAAGCTAACAACTTGGCAACTTGGCTCGGCCCTATAATCAGCTAATGTATAGTTGATGATTTTTTAAGAATTAGCTTAAAGGATTAGTTTAGTGGTCAAGCATGTTTATCTGATATAAAAGAGGACTTCAAAAGAAACAAAATGGTATCTACCTACTGTGGTGTGGCGGTTATCATACCTGTCTACAGACCACGAGGCCCTGGGTTCAAGCCTGGGTCGGGTAGACACGCCAGTGTACCACAACTGGTTATCAAAGGCCGTGGACATTGACTTGGTTGTCGATGTTATGTCTGTCCGTACGTCGTACCTGTGTTCTCGTCCGGGTCGTATTAAGCGTTTCGTGATAGCATTGCTACTATCATAACCGAATACGCAGGCGACGACCCCGTCATTGTAATTGTGTGTTCACTCGTCGTCGGCAAACAAAATGGTAAAGAAAGCATTCAAAAATTGTATTCCATGAAGGAGATATTTAAGTTTAAAGTTTGGTATCATTTGTGTAGAAACGACTGAAATCAGACTAGTTGTGATATCATACTGTCATAGCCTTAGATTCCTCAAAGTCTTTATGTATTCTATCATATTTTGTCCTGCGATTTTGTGGCTTAAAAACAATGCGATATGTCAAAAAGGTAGTAAAACTGAATCTAGGAATGGCATGTATAATATACCACCTGAAGAAAGCTTGATGGAAAGTGATTTAGATAGTAAAAAAGTTTTATAAACTTGCTTTAAACTACATCAAGATTTTAAAGAATCTGAGGCTGTGACATCACAACTAGTCTGATTCCAGTCGTTTCTACAGATATGATACCAAACTGTAAACTTGAATATCTCCTTGATGGATTAAAGTAATCGCTTTCTTCACCATTTTGTTTCTTTTGAAGTCCTCTTTCATACAAGATGGACATGCTTGACCACTGAACTAATCCTTTGCTGGTTAAACCAGGGAGTTGCCATATTCCCTAATTAAACCATGCATTCAAGTCTGCTTTCGCCTATGTTAGCATGGTCGACGCATGGCCAGTCTCACCAGTGGCGTATAGACTGATAGAATGTGAAAAATGCAGGGAACATAGGCAACAGCCACACTTTTTATCATATCAAAATTTCCAATGCACGAAAACAATATTTCAAAAGATGCAGGAATACTGTTTTAAAACTTAAATCAGTATTTTGATTCGGAGTTGATTGTGAGTTCGGATCACATTTCTTTTTTCAAACCATACCGATTTTTCAGCGTGTCTGGTATAGTTATTCTGTGAGATAAATTTGGACTAGTGTTGGTATATTGACTGTTTAGAAGTCAAATTTGGAGAAAATTGCTTTTTTCAGACTTGTTTGCTGCAAGAAATGTTATTTGGCCTTTTCTGAAAATTTGGCTTTGTTAAAACCATGGAGTCGCCAGTTTCCAAATTTTTTGTCTTGATTACCATTTGGCTTTCATGTTTTTGTTTTTTTGTTTAGCTTAAATTGGCTTTTTCTCAAATTGATTTGGCTTCTTGCGTTTGGGACAATCTACCAACCCTGGCTGCGACTGAGATATTCACGTTTGTTAAAACACTAATGGGTCACACTCCGCCCCTATTGAGCACCCGTGCTGTTCTTTGCTGTAACACTAATGGGTCACACTCCGCCCCTATTGAGCACCCGTGCTGTTCTTTGCTGTAACACTAATGGGTCACACTCCGCCCATATTGAGCACCCGTGCTGTTCTTTGCTGTAACACTAATGGGTCACACTCCGCCCCTATTGAGCACCCGTGCTGTTCTTTGCTGTAACACTAATGGGTCACATTCCGCCCCTATTGAGCACCCGTGCTGTACTTTGTTATATAATCAGACCCCATTTACAAACATTACATGTTATCTTTGTTTCCTTATAAAAGATTGACGCCGCCTTCGTGCCACAGGTTCCATATATACTGGAACACACTGACATCGAACAATACCAGGCGGCAGCAAGTGACTTCACCGAGAACCATTGTATCATTTCCGGGGTATCGATCATGCTACCAAAGGCGAAAACAGGCCTGAATACATGGTTTAACCCCGCATTTGAACGCCTCATTGGTACCCGAGAATACGACGGTATATGCCAGGATCTTACAATAGCACATGGTAAGTGCATGCCAGCATGGCAACTCCCTGATGCCAGCTCATCCATCCAATCTTATAAGTTGAGACACGAAAATAGCTTGCCTCAAGAAATTCAAACACTGAAATTTTCTTATTGGTATTTTATTGACCAATCACACACAAATTCATAACATCGCAGTGTCGATTTGATTAAAATTTCACCCGTTGTGTGTGGTTCAAGCATGGGCTATTGACGTCAGAGAAGGCGTGTCCGGATTTATCCGCGTTGTTGTTATGAATTTCTTGAGCTGAGCAATTTTCTTTAGTAGAGTGGCCTAGGCAACTTGTTGGAAGATGGAGAGGGAGGGGGTCCTCGGGGAAATGCAACTGGCTGACAGGTCTAAACTATTTTCAAAAATGTTTTCTCAAAAGAAGACTTTTACTTTTCGAAGGCTAAATTTCACTGAAAAATGGTCATCGCCCTAAAATGGACCTTTTACCGTACTTTCTCGACCTTTGTACATTTTTTAGGGTCGAAGACCCCGTTGACCTCGGCATACACTTATGATCTGTCTTGTATGATGGAGAACAAAAGAGTCAAATAGAAATGTAAAAAAAAAAATACTTCAAAATCTTAAAGGATTAGTTCAGTGGTCAAGCATGTCTATCTTATATAAAAGAGAACTTCAAAAGAAACAAAATGGTGAAGAATGCGTTGCAAAAATCTTACTCCGTTAAGAAGATATATAAGTCTAGAGTTTGGTATCATTTCTGTTGAAACGACTGAAATCAGACTAGTTGTGATGTCACATCTTTAGAAGAAAAAAAATGAACATGATTGACCACTGAACTAATTCTTTAGTTGTTCAGTTCAGGAGGTATTTTGTAATTTATATAATTTGTATAATTTGTATAACTGTGTTATTTAAATTGTATTTTAATTAATCCTTTTGTAGGAAGCAAAATTTGACAGAAAATCATATATTTACTACTTTTGCGATCATGATTCGGAGACATGCAGGAAATGGCATCATTCGTCTTCGTTTTGTATTATCGGCCCTGGAAAAAGTTTAGTTGCCCGTATGAGTGACGGAAAATGCCATGACCCAAGGGCGTAGGAAGGGTCACCTCTCAGGTGGGAGGGGGAAGAGTCACGAAAATGTCACGGTTGCTAGCGGAAAATTTGCAATTACTTAAGTTTCCGTACATCTGCAATTTTTGGAAGATCCCTTCAATTTTCGGGAAATTTCCTTCATTTTTGAGGAATTTTCTTAAATTCTCGGAAATTGAGTTCTACAGTTTTCATAATTTTCCTTCAATTTTCGGCACTTTTCTTCAATTTTCGGGAATTTCCTTCATTTTCCGAAATTGTCTTTGATTTTCGGGAAATGCTGCAAAAATTTTCTTCAGTTTTACCACTTTTATTCAATTCAATGCTAATAATTACCAAATTTTGCCTCCCATCCGGGAAGAAAGCATGCAACCGGGAAGGTAGATCTTCTCCTAGGAAGTCTCCCCCCCCCCCCCCCTCCCCCTCCCTCTTCCGCACTGGCCCCCACCTCCTCCATGACTCCGATTTCTACACCTCTGGCAATGTCATGTTTCCGTTTGGGTACAAGAATTTCAGTTTGGGTCAATCTCACATAAATCATGCATGAAACCTGCTCTGTCATCTGTTTTGTTTCTTTTTGTTCCTCACAGGTGATCAGCCGGGATTTACACCCGACAACTACTGCGTTACTTGAGGATGGTTTAACAACTCATTATACCCCCTGAAACGTCTTTATTTCAAACACGTGGATTTATTTCAATAAAAACACATAAGTCTTTACCATTATCTTGATATAGAATAGAATGTTTATAAGTGTGATTAGTGTATAATGATATATACTGAGATGTATTTAGATGTAGTATATTTGTCTATGGTCTTTAATGGCTTTGCGTTTTATAGTCAAAATCAACCAATATTTTTAGAACAGCCTTTTAAGTATGAACACAACACATTCAGTCATTTAGTTTATGTTACGGCTAATCAAAGTGTTGTGCTTTTGTTATACTTGTAAATAGATTAAAGTGATGTATGAACAGATGAACAGGAATATAATGTATAAGCAGGACATGAATAGGTCCTAAGCTGTAGAGGTCTTTGAGGCCGCAGAAATTGATTTTTGTAATACCGGATGAAAACAATCGGTCTTAGAGTTCCTTTGTACCAGCCATCCTGGGAAAATGATCACAAAATTAGACCTAATGTTTACTCAAAATTTTCGAAATTTTTCCTCACAACATCTGACGTTTCCCTTAAAATTTCCAGTAGTGATATGCAGTGGGAAAAGGCAATTTTATTTGTTGCTATGGGAAATTGATATATGGGTATAGCAATAATAGTATTAAAACATGCATTTAGAAAATCTATATTTTGCAAATATAACATGAAATACACTGTAAACGATTTTCACATTTTTCTTTTTAAGGATAAACGTGATGCGATATTAGCATATCTAATGGGAGGAGAGGGAGACAGGAGATAATGTTGTTGTTTTTTTGTTTTTTTGGTAATCCTAATTAGAATAATCGGTCTTATGCTTCCATTCCATTTTGGGGAATCGGATCGCAAAATTAGACTTATATGCAGATTTGACTAAGCCTGTGATAAAACCCACCGAATGCGACCTGTTGAGAGTAACGTGACTTCTTTTCTATTCTCTCAAACTTTTCATTCCAATTACACTCTACCTCGCACTTTTCCACCTAAACTTTTGCACCTTCATTTTTCCCAGGATTTTCTCTCTGTGGATGGGTGTCTGCTTTCGGTGAGATCGTTCTTTTTGTTTTCCCTCCCGTTCACGCCCTTTTCGATACCTGTACAGTAATTCTTGTATAGTAGTTCCGCGATTTTTTCTAGTTGTTTTTGGTCTCCCGGCCCTTGATATTTTTTTTCTCATCATGACCAAACGCTTCTGCCTTGACGTTAACTCATTTTTCTTCCCCGTGTCCCACCTGCTACCTCCATTACCTATTCCTTAGCCCCAGTCCCCAAGTTGTAATCATTCAAGCCACCTATAAACCAGACAGTTTTAAAAGAGTTTCCCCCTTCCTCATACACAAGGCGCTCTACGGTTTCTACCCTCAGATTCGGCGATCTCCTGGTGCACTGCACCAACACCCCACTCTGCACCAATTGCGACGGTACTCACCCAGCCAACTATCCCTCCTTCTCAAAGACTGCCCCACCTGGCTCCGGGAAAAGCAGATAACCAAACTGAAAAGCATTAATCCCAGCACCATTTATCCGGAGGCCAGGAAGCAATCCCTCGCTTCTCTCCACACCAAACCTTCCTACTTGAGCACAGGCTCCTCAAACACCAATACCGCCCTCCTAACACAGCTAAAACTCACAAGCCCAAACCGACCTCACCCGGCTCTTCTTACCCAGCTCATCACCATTGCCAACAACCCAACCACACCCATTACCCAAACCACCTCCACCACCACTTCTCTCCTCAACCTTCCTTCCTTTTCTAAGACCTTCGCCGTCGGGCCAACCTGGCCAACAAACAAACAACAAACTAACAAACAACCATTCAACAAACAGCCCACCATCCAAAGCCACTTGTATGACACTGAAGAGAACATGGATTGTTCGATTACCGAACGCACCGAACATACTTCTCGTCCAACTTTAAAAAACAACCGCCCCCAAAGAAACAGGGACAGATCCAAAGGAAAAAAACAAGCCTACCTAGACCCAACAGATCTTCATCTGGATACCCCCAACCCTTCCGCCACCCGCCTCATTATGGCGTGCAACACAAACAATTACAATAACATTCACAATATTATACAAAAGTTCATCGGGAGCCTTAAGGCCAATTCGGAAGAAATTGACCTACTGGCCACCACCTTCAACCCGATTTTCTTCTGCCTTTTAAGAAACCTTCTTGAAAACCACTGACCATTTTCCCTCAATACCGTATTTCGCTTGCTACCATAAACATCAAGAGGACGTCGTCAGGGCCTGTGGGGCCGTCTCCATTCTCGTTAGACACGGTATCCCACACATAATTATTCATGTGAACACCAACCTTCAGGCCATCTGTATTTCTACCTCCCTCCACAAAACCTTCACACTTTGCAATATCTACTACCCCCTCCCTCCAGCAACAACGTGTAGCCAACCAGCCTTAACAATCTCATCTCTCAGCTGCCTTCCCCATTCATCCTTATTGGTGACTTTAAGGCCCACAATCCCCTGTGGGGCTCCAATACCACCACCCCTAGAGGCAAGCTCGTCGAAAACATTCTTCGACAGCACAACCTCTCCTTGCTCAACACTAACTCTCCGACCTACCTTCACACTGCCACAGGCTCTCTCACCTGTACTGACCTGTCTATCTGTTCCCCTAATCTCCTCCTTGATTTTACCTGGAAGGTCACTGCTGATCTCTGTGGTAGTGACCATTACCCTCTTATTCATTCCAACCTTCAAACCCCTACAGACCACACCCACAATTGGAACCTTAAGAAGGCCGACTGTCCCCTTTTTGAAACCCTCTGCGACTCTCACCTCTCCTCCCATCTTCTTGAGGGTAAGGATCCCATGTCAAACTTCAGTAACATCCTTATCAACATCGCCACCTGCTCCATTCCCAAAACCTCCATCCCACTTAACTCCTAACTACCCCCCCCCCCATTCCCCTCACCCCCAACCCCTGGTTCACCAATGACTGCAAAAGTGCCATCAAGAACACGAAAGGGCCCTTAGGAACTTCAAAACAAACCCGACTACCAACAACCCCAACCTCTTTCGTATTAGCCGTACCAAAGCTAGCTGCACTATCGAGGACATTCAAATCAACGCTACCAAGATTTGGAGTATGGTTAACAGCTTTCACGGCAGGATGGGCAAGTCCCCAATCTCTCTTGGAATGGTAACCTTCTCACCGCGAAAAATGATATCGTTAACTACCTCGCCGCCTTTTTCAGCAACATCTCGTCCTTGACAAACTACCCCAATGCTTTTAAAGCCAAAAAAGATCGCGATGAAGCCCAGAGTATTACCTTTCCCTCCGACAACACGGAGAACTACAACCTGATAACACCCCTCTCACCCTTCTAAATTAAACCAAGCCATCCACGACGCTGGCTGTACCTCCAAGGGCCCAGATAACATCCTCTACCTGAAACACCTCCCCAACAAGGCCACCGCCACCCTACTCACCACCTTCAACCACATTTGGTCCTCGCACTCCTTTCCCCTATCTGGAGGACAGCTATCATCACCCCCGTTCCCAAGCCGGAGAAGGACAGTACCGACCCCTTTAGCAGTTTAGCTACCGCCCCATCGTCCTCCCTGCTGTCTCTGTAAAAAATATGGAAAGGATCATTAACCAGAGACTAAACTGGTTCCTTGAGACCAACAGAATCCTCTCCCCTCACCAAAGCAGCTTCCGGAAACGTCGCAATACCCTGGACCATTACGCTCGACACTGTTATCCGGGAATCCTTTGCAACAATGGAACAACTCAGCCATCTTTCTAGACCTCGAGAAAGCATTCGACACTACTTGGAAATACGGCTTTACCCGCAAACTTCACACGGCCTCAGAGACCACCTCCCCATCTTTATTCAAAACTTCCTCTCACCCAGGCAGTTCCAAGTTCGTATTGGCCGCACCATCTCCAACCCCAACCCCCAAGAACAGGCATCCCCAAGGCAGCATCCAAACCCTCACTCTCTTCAAGATGGGCATTAACAACATCGCGGACAACCTTGGCCCCAACATCAAAGGTGCCCTCTACATGGACAACTTCACCATTTCCAACTCCTTCCCTAGCTTCGTCTTGTCGAAAACAGACTCCAACTCAAGTCTCAACCGTCTGCCAGACTGGTGCAACAGTAACGGTTTTTAATTCTCCAAAGACAAGACAGTCTGCATGCACTTCTGCCATTCAAACAACCTCCACCCCAAGCCAAACCTCGTGCTCAATGGCAATCGCATCTCTAAAGTTGACCTCATTAAGTTCCTGGGTTTAACCCTAGATCCCAAGCTCTCCTATAAGCAACACATCGCCAACCTGGAACAGAAATGCAACAGCTCCCTGAAGATTCTCCGCCCCTCTCCAAATCTGCAGGCTCACCATTCGTGCCAAGCTTGACTACGACAATATTGTCTTCTGTGCCGTATCTCAACCACATCAACACCATCCAAAATGAATCCTACAGGAACTCCCCCATCACTTGCCGTCACGTTGAAGCCAACAAACTCCCCTTTCTGCTAAGGTGCAGAAAGCTTAGCCTTTCCTACGCTTTTAGAGCCCTCACGAACACCCAGAACCCTGTTAACAACCTCATAAGGTACCCCAATTTCTTCACCTCTTTGTTAGGACTAAAATCATATTCCCTCCCTTCAGCTTACGCATTAAACCCGACCTCCACCATCTCGGCATCAACCCCGCTACTCTTGGCACCTTCTCTCCTGACCCACTTTCCCTCCCTGGGCCACCTCCTCTTTTCTATCCATCTGGGCTTCTCCAGTCATCACAAAACCCAAACTTACCCTAACCTTTTCATCAACCTCTACAACCAAGTCAAAGACCAACTCTCAAACTACACTTCCACTTATACTGATGGCTCCAAGGAAGGCGACAAGATAGCTGCTGCTGCTGCCGTCATCCAAGACATCACCCTCAGTAGCAGGCTTCCCAACTACTCGTCCATCATCTCGGCCGAAGCCAACCTACTCGCCCTCAATTGTATTGAGTACTCCCCGCTCAGCCACTTTTGCCATCTTCTCAGACTCCAAGTCTGTCCTTAACTTCTTCACTCAAATCTTAAATGTGATAATCCCACATCCCACCTCCTCCTCAGTAAATTCCTTTTGCTCCCCTCTGCAGGAAAAGTATTCTTTTCTTCTGGATACCCAGTCATGTTGGCATCTCCGGCAATGACAAGAGCTGATGCAGCCGTTAAACTTGCCCTCAACCTCCCCACTACCCCTTTTCCCAAAACCCTTTGTAGCATCAAACCGCTTATCACTTCCCATGTTCGTGACCGCTGGCAATCCTCATAAAACTCCCAAATTGATAACAAGTTTCACGTAATCAAGCCCACCATCCGATCAAACCCACCATCCACACACCCTCCAATCAATGTCGACAACGTCCACATTATCCGCCTTAAAATTGATCACACCCACCTCAATCACTCCCACCTCCTTATTGCCCCCTCCTCTCTGCAACAATTGCCATTGCACCCTCAAAGTCCACCACGCCCCATATATATATATATATATTATATATATATATATATATATATATATATATATATATATATATATATATATATATATATATATATATATATATATATATATATATATATATATATATATATTCATATATATATATATATATATATATATATATATATATATATATATATATATATATATATATATATACATATATACATATATACATATATACACACACACACACACACACACACACACATATATATATATATATATATATATATATATATATATATATATATATATATATATATATATATATATATATATATATATATATATATATATATATATATATATATATAAAAATTCTACAACTTTATCCATAAGAGATTACAGTTTGTCTTCTGATTCCAATAAGTACCGTGTCATCTGCATAACGTATACGTCATTCATATTATAGTCTCCAACTTTCAGCCCCTCAAGACTGTCGATGTTACGAAGTATTGTTTTACTGTAAATGTGACAAAACACACACCTGCTTGACTCCTCTTCGGATTACCTCAAAAGAGATATCAAAGTTTAATGTTTGGTATCATTTTATACAAACGACTGAAATCAGACTAGTTGTGATGTCATAGCTTCAGATTTCTCAAAGTCGTTATGTATTCTATCATGTTTTGCCCTGCGATTTTGAGGCTTAAAAACCATGGGCTATGTCAGAAAAGTAGTTAAACTGAATCTAGTAAGGGTATTTATAATGTACCACCTGAAGTAAGTTCGAGGAAAAATTATTTAAATAGTAATTTTTTTGAATAAACTTTAAAAAACAAAAACAATTGCTATTTGCTCCTGGGGGAGCAACAATTTATAACCGGGAGACATGGCCCCCTGGCCCCCTCTGGCTACGCCACTGGCTCATATTAATTTGAAAATGCTCAAATGGCAAAAACTCTTGAACTTTTGGCGCTCAATATGAAACATTTGGTGTAATCAATTTGATCATACTCATTATCAATCTGAACATGCTCATATCAATTTGAACATCTGAACATGCTCTTATCAAAAACCCTTTATGTGAAACATTTGACGCTCCTTAGTCCCTCGTATTGAAGTTGTTTTACTGTTATTACAAGCAATATATTTGCATTGGGACTTCAAACGCAGGTATAACCAAAGAGCTATGTGGAAGCTCTTTGGTATAACGTACACGATTTAGCTATAAATAAACATGACAAGCTGAATATATTTGTAAATGAATAAGATAGAATATCATCAATGACCCGTTACGAGCCTTTTATCATGTTTTTATAGTTTATAATTGTAAGCTTAAGGGCCTTATAACAGTGGTATTATTAAATGATGCACTGTAGCATGAAATGCAGGACAGTCTGGCCATGGATGGGTGGTTAAGATGTAAAACATACCTAGAAATTTATGAATTTTCTTCTGACTTGGAAAATTGTTAAGTCACAGGGTGTTATCTTTTATTGTGTGGTTGTTATGATCAAATGCTGTTTTTTAATTATTTCAAACTCATTGACATTATGGTCATGGAAATTTCCATATGCCCATAAAGAGGATTTATACACTGATAAATACTAACAATGGTGCATTCTAAAAAATAAGAGCAGTGATGAATGAGCGATGATCGAAATGGCCACATTTTACTAAAACATTTAACAGTTTAAAATGAAGATATTTTCAAAACATTGCCCACCGTATGATTCAATTTGACCTATACACATTCATGACGTTTATTGGTCAAAATATTTACACAATCACTGACACTGACACTGCCAATCAATTCCCGCCGCGGAAGTGACGTTACTAATACGTAACGAATTTATTGATGACGGATCATCTTTAGGCTTCTTCCAAGGCGAGTTTTTAATGTCGCTTTAAATTTTAGGCTCTTTATCCCCCCCCCCTCCCCTCCCCTCTCCCTTTCGCAAGTTTGGATCTGAGCAAACAAAAAACAAAAAAACGGGACACATATCACACAGCCATGCATACGTTAGTGCAGGCATGCATTCATAGCCATTTAGATTACTGTAACAGTTTATTTCACAATATTCAAAATTATCTCATTAAAAATCTCCAATGTATCCAGAATAATGCTGCCAATTAAGTTGTTAATTGCTACGATGCTACCTCAAAAGTCCTCTTAGTTCCCTTCACTGGCTTCTAGTTGAATTTCGTATCAAATTTAAACTTCTTGTTTTTGTTTTTAAATCCCTACATAAAGTGTTATCTTTTCTGATCACATTGGCCCCGTTCACAGCAATAGGTATTTGTTACGCTCTAATGATTCTCCCTTTCTTTTTGTCCCCAGAACCAAGTGTAAAATATTGGGTGACCGTGGCTTTCAAGTTATTATGCAGGTCCAGCCCTTTGAAATGAACTGCTTGCCTCTATTCGCTCAGTTAACAATCTTA